>CABHPQ010155608.1:2903-48370 GCA_902168405.1 Peromyscus aztecus | reverse complement strand
CCATAGAAGGTACAGAGAAAAGTTGCTTCAGACATTTCAATAGCCATGGAAACTGGCATACAGCACACCAGATACATAATAAAAAGTGAGGAGTAATTTGTAGCTCATTGGTTCTGACAACAAGATGTACTTGGAGAAGTTTTTTCTACAAAGTGTGTATTTTAATATTTGTAAAGCATAATAAACATAGAAGCAGCAGTTAGCAAAATTAGCAAAAGGACTTTGGATGACAACCAAGAGCACAGGGATGTTTTCTGATTCTGTTGTTATTAACTTCTGTACGACCTTCACCTGAGTACTTAACTTCCTGACTTGTCCCATCTGGAAGGCATTATTTACCTCCCTTGCTGGACCCTTGTGAAGCTTAATTAATGACCGTGAACTACTCTGACTTCCACAGCTAGAGGAGATTGGAGATATGCAAATTATTATTGTTGTTATTATTATTTATTGTTCTCTGCCCAACTGAGTTCTAATCTCTGCAGGATTATCCCTTGAGCTATAGAGGCCAATTAATAATGCATGCATTTACAGTCCTTCCAAAGAAACCAAACTGGCCTTAACAGAAAACTTTAAAAATTATTCTACAAAACCATTTACTTTGCAGGTTTAGTAAGAAGTCACCAGAAATAAGGTTTATAGTTTTGCCAAGAAACCAACAATGTCCTTGATATGAACAGAATCCCTTTCACTTTGAATCATCTACCATTTTCATTGCTTGTAATGTCTTTTCTCAATTGAGGTAGAGCCACTAAGAAGTGATGGCCCATTGGTCAATGATTCATATTACCACTCAATAATATAATTAATTATTAAATGTGCTTTACACCTTGAATATATAAATAACAATACATTTTAAATTTTAACTGTAAAGTGGTGAATTGATTGACTCATAAGTACTCTACCAGGGTTAACCAAAATACATAAGCAACTTTTGTTTAAAATCCTGGTGCTACAAAGTATTAGGAAATAGACACAACTTTATTTACAAGTCATAAAAAGGCTAAAGTCTTTGTTTTGTGCTGTGTGTGCATGTGTGTGTGCATGCATGTGAGCACAAACACACACATACTGTGTGTGAAGACCAGAGGTCAATGTCTGTTGTCATCTCCCTTTGTTTTTTTGTTTTTAAGTAAGTCAAGATCTCTCCATTCATCTGGGGTTCACAGATTGGCCAGACTTGTGGGCCAGTGACACACCATGATCCTCCTTTCTCTGCCTCCACAGTGTTGGGTTTTTAGATGTGTGCCACCTCTGCTAGTTCTGTTTGTGGATGCTGGAGATCTAAACTTTGGTCCTCAACCTTGCACAACACATACTTCAACAACTGAGCCATCTCCCCACCCATGATGTATGTTATTTGTGCTCATACCGTACATGAACAACTCAAAGAGCATATCAGAGAAAGAGGGTTGTGTCTTCTGCATCAACTTAACAAATAATGGTGGGATTTCTATAGGGGAATTTATGGAAATGACAGGATTAAGACAAATAACGAAGAAGGGGAGGCGAGAGGATTATATGGAGCAGACATTCCACATAGAAGTGTCCATCACAGTCCTTAATCAGCTCACACATTCCAAAGCACTCAGCTCCATTCTCTTCTCTGGAAAACTTGGCTTGTAAAATGCTATATGAGGAGGCTGTAGGCCCTCAGGTCATCCAGGATAGTACAAGAATAATTGGTGCTTGCGTAAGCTTAGTACCTAGAATGCTATTTATTGCTCCAAAACTGAGTTTGAACATTCTGCTGCTGGAAGTGCTTTCCTCTGTGATAAAAAAAAAAAAAAAAAAAAAAAAGTCCTCAAGGAACAAACAAAATATCAAAGATCCCATGGGTTTAATAATTCATCAGTTATCCATTCAATCAATATCTTAAGAGTATAGCTTATAGTTCTAGAGTGGCCAGGTTTGAATGCAGAGTAAAGCAAAAACAAAAGCTCTTTGTGTCACCTGCTACTTACAACTTTAGTGTTCCAATGCAATGGTTATGGCTAAGTGACCCAGAAAAAACAAACAAACAAACAAACAAAAAATACCACTTTCTCTGTCTAGCTTGTAACTTCTCTTTTTTTCTGTTTTCAGTGATCCTTTTCAAGTACGTTCTCAGGAGTTATAAGCTTCAACTGTGTCTTCATCTTTTGTTACTGAATGGATTTCCATGGATGGTGTTTCTCAGAAAGTTTCTGTTTCCTTCAAACTGACATGCTGTTGAGTGAACCCTCAGGGAGATGAGGTTATCAGACCTCACATGACATGACTCTATGACATTTCTGATCATATCAAACTTGAGTACCACCAGAACATCATATCAGTATCAGACTAGAGAATCACTATTACTTACAGCACCAAATTAATATTATGCCCAAATTTCGAGGACCCCCCTCCCCCGAAAAAGAATGCAAGGACCAAGAGAACCAGGAAGTCTGAATCTATATGCAAAAGCAAAGAGCCTTCATTCAAGCTTGAGCTTGGACCCTCTGTATGTCTGACGCATCAGTAGGATTGGAGAGTGCTGAACTCAAGCAGGGTAGGGTTTTTATCATAGTAGAGGTTGGGAGTAAGGGCATTTCCAGGGTTCAGGACTCTAATTTGCTGACATTTGTCTAGGGGTGTCTTGGTAAAAGGGAAATAGGTGTGTGCTGGGCTCAGGGATATCTGGTGATCTTACCTAATCTTATCTAATGGTTGGAATGTTTGGAATGTCAGGTACTTCCCCTTAGATGCTAGCCTGCCTCTGGGTGGTATCAGCTTATGGCTTTTCCTAGAACTACCAGGTGGTGACTGCCAGTAAGCCTGTCATGACAGCTGTGTCTGGGCCCCTATGCCTGTCATGGTAACTGTGTAGTCAAGCTGTTTTGGGGTCCCCACAGTAACATTCTGATCAGGATCAGGCTAGAGTACCACAGGAACATCACGTCAGTTTCACGTTGGAGTACCATAGTAACATTCTGACCTGCATTAGGCTAGAGTGCCACTGGGACATCATGTCAGTATTACATTAGAGTACCACCATGACCACAGAACCAGCATCAGCTCAGAGTACCACAGTGGCATATATCAGCCTTACATTAGAGTACTGCCTTGACTGTTAGAATTCTGCCCCCACTCCAACTGCATGATCGCACATGCGCAGTTCAGGAGCTAAGCAAGGGGTCTTGTGTCTTACATCATCAGTGACTATGTGCATGCGGTGTGGTCACACAATCAGTGCATGCGTGGTGTAGTTCTGTAAGCCCGCCTGTGCATGTTCACAGAAACCCTTAAAAAGCCGGACACAGATCCCCCTCCTCCCTTCTCTGTTCTCCCCCCCCCCCACTATCTCTTCTCTCTCTCTCTGTCTCTCTCTCTGCTCTCTGCACGTGCTTCTTCCCCAGGCCTGGCTCTTTTGTCATCGTCCCCCCTTCCTCCTAATAAAGCTCTGACACTGGGTTTTTTCATGTCTCATGATCTTTTCACCTGCCTATCATTTTCAAAACCAACAGTGACCTCACGGTTAATACCAACTTAGAATAACACAGGTTTCATTCACTCGATGCTTTGTTAACATGACAAAAAAGCAAGCAAGCAATCAAACAAAATCCACCATTATCCTGACTTCCCTCCTTCCCTCTCCCATTTCATTATTTTCTTTATCAGATTTGACAGAAAAGGTGGAGGGTAGGAGAAAAGTTAAAAGCAATGCCTACTGTTTGTGATGTTCTCTATGCCAAAAATACAAGCTGGTTGTTTTCATACAGGTCTTCTTTCTTTTACTAACAGGGTTGCCAGAGACTGGGACTGGGCAGGATGATTGTCCTGTTAGTCAGTCAACGTAAATGTCAAACATAATAGGGGCAGAGAAGTTTTTCTGCTTCCTGACATTCGTGCTGTCTCTAACTGCCTCCCACACTCTCTTCCATGTCCAAAAGCTCCAACACAGAAGTGGGCTCTCAGTAGTTGAAGCCTACCAGTCACTCATAGTGAACCATGTTCTTCCATTTAAAGCTCTTCCCATCTTAATCCCTGGCCATGCTGCCTGTACCACTCACCGCTTAACACATGTGGATATGTTGACATGGACAGAGGAGTTTACATTCATGGTAGTGAATCAGAGGAGTTCATTTCTACTGGAGTTTCCTGCTGACTCTCCACACTCATACCCAGCCATAAGCACTCCATTCACAAATATATATAAAGCTTCTTTAAACGGAAAGTGGAGAATGACTGGTAAGACACCCATGTTTTGAACCTATACTACCTACAAATAAGGCTGGACTTCAACTCTTTCTCTGTTGTTCTATTAGGCATGTTGATCTATGCCAATAGTCGCTTATCGCCACAATTCCTCATCTGCACCCTTACCCTCAGGTAGCTGTCAAGACTAAATGAAATAATGCAGGTAAGAGACTAGGATAGTGGGACTGGAGCGATGGATGACTCAGAGCACTGGCTTGATTTCCAGCACCCACATAGCAGATCACAATTGTCTGTAACTCCAGGGGATCTAACATCCTCTTCTGGCTTCCATGGGCACCTATACCCATGGTGGCATATACTCACAGAGACACACACATACACTTAAATAAAAAATTTTAAATGATATTAAGATGGGCCACAGCCTGTAAGAACAACCATATAGTGCTAAATACAACAGCTCTTACATTTCTCTGAAAATATTACTCTTACTTTTATTCATATTGTTTGCTAAATAGTCTTTCTAATATAACCTTTCATTGTTTCAGTTCATCAAACTCTTTTACTCCAATGTATTACCTGGTTAATTAAGAATCAAAAAGATTCTTTTTTGGAAAATAATGCAGAACTGTAATATTTAGTTAAAAGTGGTTGTCTAAGGTTGTATGTTTAACTGCTCACATTTCTTTCTGTAGGCACTAAAATATAAAAGTAGAAATAATCTAATAGTCTACAATAGACTGGTAAAATGTCTCTGTAAGTAAAGGGTCTTGCTTTGTAAGCTTGAGGAGTCAATTCTTGGAACCCACAGGAAAGCAAAGGCACTGAGCAGCGTCCAGGGAGCTGAACTCTGACTTCCCCTTCTACACCATGGCATGTGCACACCTACCCACTAATAAATTGACAGGAATTAAAGGAACTTCCCTGAATCAAGAGCCTTATCTTGTACATGCAGCGGGCCCACCGAGTCTCTGTAAGATGTAGGAGAGAGAAATCAACAAAGGTGACAAAATGCCTTCTTAGAAGGATAGGAGCACATCTGGAACTCTGAGTCTCATTTCCACTTTTCTCAAATGCTATGCAAAATTTTAAATTCTTATAAGCATAAATGACAGACAGACAGACAGACAGATAGGGCTTCTCCAACAATGTTGTACTGTAAGCAAACTTACTACTGGGAAAATATTATTAAATCACATCACAAATTATTGATGTTTGCCCTCAAGCTGTATAACTCTAAGGAAAAATGTTTGGTCTAATGACTCCGAAGAGGTGGAAAACAGTCTGGACCGTCAGACTCTTCCAGGCCCCCAGCCAGGATAGATGAGGCTTCTAAGTGATGGTTGCAAGATTGCTGACGCTGGGGGACAGTCAGTGTGTGTAATAGTGTTATTTCCCTATTCCCAGAGATCTATATTCTTGCTGGAATTCTGCAGGGACCTGTGTCTCAGAGAGGTAGTGTTCTATTTACAGGAGGTAATTCTTATCTAGGGACTTCTGCTATGGGCATTTTGGAAACAAGATCTCTTCCTTCCAGCAAACATCATTAGGCCTTTTACCCAGAGGTCCTGTGGGTAAAAAAAATAGGAGCAGGTTACCGGCCTTCTTAACCTGGGCTGTTGTTACAGCAACACTAATGAATCCACTGCTTTCTAAATGAAGAACTGTTTCTTTCCTTCGGGTAACTTTTAATATTTCAGGTTGCCTTCTCATGCACATTATGGAATGATGAAAATCAAGTCTGTAAAGTAAGCAAGTGAGTGTTATTACCTCTGTGTGAAAACAAAGAAACCGAGCTTCCAAAAGATTGGAGCTTAGCATTTCAGATTTCTAGTGCTTCTAATGCTCATGGGGCTGTCTCAGGGTCTCAGCTAAAGGACCACTCTCACTGCAAAAGAAAGCCTGCAACACTGCCTGATGGTGACTCATACCTCACAGGTTCTTCCTTCCTTCCCTGTAATGAAAACATGGCTTTGCTGTCTGTTTTCCCATTTAGATAATTCGACCTAAGTCAAATGGTCCATAAGAAGATGCTGAAATTTCTGGACAGACTTTTAAAGAAAAACACAAAGGAAATCATTACTGTTTTGAACACTGTAGTTGGGGGCCATTGTTATTAGAGTAGGCTCGGGTCACCCTGATAAGTGAACACATTGTTCCTTCTCAAAGACGCAGGCGTTATCAGTCATGAATGTTCTAGTTTGAATTTAATCTTCAAAGTTTGACTCTCTTAAGATAGCTGTATTTACACTGCCATGTCTCACTGTGTAAGGAAAGACTGCCCCGATTGTTAAGAGGTTCTCAAGGGATTGAAAGAAATGGCACAGAGCCTTAGCACTTAAAGGCCTTGGCACCTGCCCTATGTCGGAAGGATTGCCTCACTCCAGGCAGCTCCAGGGTGCCCTCACATTTTAGGACATATCAGCACCCTAAGCAGCACGAGAAATGTACAGAGGTATTGGCAAAGTAAGCTGAGGGAAGAGAACTGTTACTAAGAAAATTAAGAAATAAAGTAAGAAAACCTGATTCCTTCCAAATAACTTAAGCAAAAGCTGAGGCAAAAATGAAAAATGCATATTTGGTTGCATACATTCTTATCTTCAAACCTCCCCTGGGCTGAGGATACATTGATCATCACCAACATCATCAAGTGACTCTGCTTTTGAGTCACAATGAAATCATTCATTTGGTTTTCAAATAAACCCACATATCTGCCACACTTCTGGGTATACTTTGCCTTGATGGATTTCACAGGGAACTCATGCTGTTACACCTACAGGAAAACACTGATGACTGTGAACACTGATTAAACAAAGACCAGACCACAAATGAGCTTTCTTTGCCAAAGACATGCACTAACCTTGAGCCTTTCCCTTAAAGAGTGAAGTGATAACTGAAGGGTAGTGATTGAAATTAAAGTTTTAAGAATGGAGGGAGCATTTTTAATCATGGGGAAATTGCCATCTCAATATCCTAACAATGTTCAATATTTAAATAGGATCATTTTAAGATCTAATGAAGTGTTTACAATATTTAAGTGAGCAATAATTTTCTTTTAGAAAAAAAGAGGGCCTTCTGAAATATATATTACATTGATTATGTAATAGTTCTAAAATTAAGGTTTACCTTAAATAATAATCAACCTTTGAAAAATGACTGTAAGGGGCTAGAGAGACGGGATCAGCAATTAAGAGAACATATTGCTCTTGCAGAGAACTGAGTTCAGTTCTCAGCACTGAAGTCAAGCTGCCTATAATTTCAACTGATCCCTTCTTATGTCCTCCAGTGGCACTACACTCAAGTGCACCATACAACAACACAGATCCACAATATACATATAATTAAAAATAAAAACAAGATGTTAAAGAGATGGCTCAGGGTTAAGGAAATCTATCGCTCTTGGAAAGGACCTCAATTTGATACCCAGTACCCAAATAGTGACTCACAACCATCTGCAACCCTAGTTCTAGGGGATCTGATGCACTCCCCTGGGCCCCATGGGCACCAGCCACACATGTGGAGTACTTATATACACAAAAGAAAAAACCTCATACACACAAAATAAATAAATCTAATTTTTAAAATACAACCTTAAAATTACTTTTACAATTTTAGGTAAAAGTAGGTAGCTAAGAAAACCAACATAGAGCTGCCTGAGTAGGTCTGTGCTTATTCTGCAAAGTCCAGACCAACACCAAAGTGTGGAAACTGTCCTGGAAGATGGTGCACAATTGTCCTTTACAGGAGTATAGCATTGGTCTGAGCTACTAGTCAGTCTATCCTCCTGTTCAGAAATGTCTTAACTTTAAATGCACATTGAGAATTTACACTTGAGTTCAGTCTGATAAGCTGGACAAAAAAAGCCAGTATTAATAAGAAATACTTAAAATGGGTGTTAAATTAAACTCACTCATAATTTACTTAGCAAAATTAACTTATTACTTTGTGTGATCCTCTTATCAAAGATTTCTACATTAAGTGAGAGTAGTTTTATTTAATACACATCCTAGTTTCAAGATGAATTGCTTAAAGTAACTATGTTTTGGTCCTTATTTTATGTGTGTGAACACATTCTATGAAATTTTTAGTTGTTACAATTGAATTTCATTTTATTAATAAATTTCCTTCTCACCAATTTGAAATTAGATGAAAGCATAGGGCCCACCTACTTTTCAAAGCCCTGTGGAAGGAGAATTGAGGACTTCTGCCTCAGTGACTTGGAGGCTGTGTATCCAGTACTTCTGTGCTCTGAGTTTTCTACCTTTCACACTGGGCTATGGGTAGCTTAAATGCATTGAGGGAGAGGTTAATGCATTTTTAAAAACTTGTTTTTAGTAACATGTGATCAATAACACAGGAAACTATAACAGACTATTTAGACGCTTTTAGGAAGTATAGCCCTCTGTTTTAGCAATAATAAATATGCAATTATATTTAAATGCTTCTCCAGCCATCATCATGAGACTTTTTAATGTTAACAATTTGTCCTGGTCATTGGAAAAAGGGCACCCTTCAAAGTATTTATCAATGGTCTAGGATAACATAACCCTATGAAGAAATAGACTCATTTAAATCTTTATTCAAAGATGAACACATGGTGTTTAGTCAATAATCTTTTTGTTATAATAAAAATATACCTTTTACTATTTTAAACTTCCTGTAGTCAAGCAAAGTAGAATGTTGTTTTCATAAGTTATTGTTGAGTACTTCCTGTATACTAAGTGCAATGAATGAGGCATTGAGAATTTAGCACAAAATAAAAACTCTGTTCTCTTGAAATTGTACACCTCTAGGTGATGGTAAGGAAAGAAGTGATAAGTATAAAAAAAGTCTGACAAAAAAATGGTTGAGAGAGAAATTTAAGCCAGAAAGAGGACAAGAGAATGCAAATGGATACTGGAAAAGTGAAAAATGCAAGAACACATGGAAAATTGAGGCATCAGAGAGATGTGAAAATGAGCCATGAAGATGCCTACAAAATAGTGTTTCATGAAGAAGAAACATGAAGTATCTGCTGCAGGACTGAGCTTGACATGTATGGAACACAGAAATATGAGAAAATGAATGAAAAAAATCAGATGCAAACTTAGAATCAGCTCTCTCCTGCAGAGTGCAGTCAGCCATTATGAGAGGCTGGCTTCCACCTTCCCACAGGACTCAAATATAGAAGTTTGAATGAAACGTCAGGAGTCACTGTGAGGAGCTAGGTTTTGTAGCTTTGTGATGTAGTGTAGTATATTTGATCACACTGTGAACTTCAAGATTGTATCATTTACTGAAAAACACCTGGTTCCAATTGGTGTGGCTCATCCCTAGAACACACTGTTTCTCCAAGACCTTACTGCTTAAATATTATAAATAGGATTAAATAAAGTCAACCATAGGTCAAGAGGAAGAACAAACAATCAGTTGAAAGGAAAAACCATAGAGAGTAAGAGGGAGTCAAGAGGATGGATAGAGAGAAACATAGGAAGCAGAAGCAACGGACATTGGGTTGAGTTTTTGTTTGAGATAGTATGGGAGAAAGGCCTTTTCTGGGACATCTGCAGAGGAAGGTCAGCTCAGTGCTTTCTCTGTCTCTCTGAGCTAGCAAGGTTTCACCCCAGCATCTGGCCACCGAGTCTTTACTGGTAAAAATCAAACATATGAGATTTTGTTTAAAAAAACAAAACAAAACAAAACAAAAATAACAGTGACTCATCATAACCTTGGGTAGAAATAAAAATTTCATCAAGTTTTCAAATGTCCTTATCGTTATCTCTTTTTCTTTTTTCCTTTGTTTCTTTTTTTTTCTTCTCTTTTGAGTGTGGACAGACCATTTTATTCAGAGACTTGAAGATGGGGAGGTGCTGAAGTCATCCATGTAATCTGATGCTCTTAATCAGTGAAGTCTTTCTGGCCTCTTAACTAAACAAAGGCAGTTTATATTTCTTATGTCCCTTTCTTGAATCCATTCTCTCCTTGTATCACACAGTAGAGAGAATGATCCAGTAAAATTCCTGACGTGTATATTTCTTACAACCAGGTAGTTCTGAAAGGAAGTGGTTTTCTTATTTAGAATCCACATCAATCTCCTTCATCAGGCTCCAGTGACCTAGGTAGGACCATATGTTCTTGTACAATAGTAGGAAACCTGGACCTGTTAAGGAAAATAGTCTTACTCAAATCATATAGAATAGGATCCAGGAGATCCCTGAACAAAGAACACACGGTTTTCTAGGGGCAACAGAGTTCTATCAATCTTGGCTAAGCATGGAAAGTTACATCCCACCTCTAAGCCCCAGTCTTCTCATTAGTAACACTGGAGGAATGATGTGTGCCTCATAGAGTTGTGATAATGAGCTAAAAAGTGTTAACAAAGTGCTTCTTCTAAATGGCCACTTCTAGTAACTGATTCCTTAGAAAAGTTTGAAATACATCATGCAACACTCATTAGAGGAGGTTCAAGCTTCCAATTATACTGTACAGTGACATTCTTCCCCAGAAAAATGGTATCTTAAAAACTGAAAGTTCTAAAGGAAGCGGAGAAACTGATGGAAAAGGCCACATTAAATCAAAGGCATCTGGTCAGAGTTGCCAACAGTACAAAGACTGTTTTCAAGCTAAAATGCACCACTGTAATGACTATTTAATTGGAGAGTTGAGTAGATACCTACTTGGCTAAGGCTTCTGCATTTGGTCAGCTATGAGCATCTTCCTGGCCCAGCAGCATAACACTTAGTGGTTTTGCTCCAGTGCAATAATACAACCTGAATAGTTATAGCCCAAGATTAAAGACAACGGACACAGGGATAAAAACAAGGAGCAAGCGCTGTTAATTTCCTTTTGGACATCTCATCTTTCTTTCAGTCAAATGACAGTATGGGACTAAATGTTCCTAAAAGTCTTTTCAGAGTTTGGATTCTCCAGATGAAGAAGTGCCAAGCTTGCACTCTATTTTGTGGTCCTGAAAAACCAGAAGAGAAGATTTTGTAGTGAATACATTCAGTTCTCTGACTTCTTAAAATGAATTCTCATAGGAACCCTTTAATTCTGTATATTGTGAAGAGAGGAAGGTGCTGTCCTGGGCCATAGAAGAAGGAAAAAGTTCCAAATTTTGGAAGTCAAGTATACACCTGAAGCATTTTGCCTTAATCCTTCATGCCTGACTTCTGATTAGTTCCAACTTGGATGACAGAAAGCAATTTCCAGCTAAGTGCTGAACTCCAGTGGTTTGCTTTCACATCTGGACCCCCGAGGATCCACTTAAATATCCCATCATGTAAAGGGTCTCCACAAACTCTGCCTTTCTTGGAAAGCCATATCCTTATGGATTTACATGGCTTTCCATTCCAATCACTGCATTAAGCCCAAAGCAGTGAAATTTCTCTTGTCTTTTCTCTGTTCAGACTACTACTTCTCTATGATGAAAGTAAAAGAGAGGGAAAAATCATATTTCTTTTCAACTTTTTTATGATACACTAATGTGTTGGTATATTTAATGAAAACAGACAACTCTAAAGTATGCATAGTTGATCAGCTTATAACAATAAAATAGAATTAAAATAGACTTGGGTAAAATATTTGTGACATATTTTATACATTATATGAAGGAAGAAAATTAAAAGCCCTGGGGGAACCTGGATAGATGATCCAGATCTCAGTGAATAAAGCTAAAAAGGGAAAACATTACACATGACCACTGCATATTTTCATTCATTAGCTCAGAAATACAAGCATCTTCCTAAGACAAGTTATAGTTTACATAAAGATTGAATATAATATTCACTGATCATTTTTATTACTATGAATGTAATTTTTCAAAGCGATTATTAAATTCAGGATCTCAGTAAAAATCTTGCATCAAATTTATTTATTTTTTGATGTGTGGATTAATGTTAAGTAGAATAAATATGGCAGTGGTAAAGTGCAGATAAAGTCAACAGTAAGATCTGCTCTCTTAGCAGTATTTAAGCAGAAAAGGCATTATTACTACCAAAACAAGCATGTTAAAGAACAAATTTCCAGACCTAATTTGCTATGTTTAACTGAAATTTTGTTCCTATTTCCAATCTCACATTCCACCACCCCTCTGCCTTGGTAACTACAAGTGTAGTCTTTGATTCTTTAGGTTCCATATATGGTCGAGGTCATGATGGGTTTATTTAGCTTATCATATTTCTTATGCCTTTCTCTGTTTTTTAAATGAGCTAGATATTACTTTTTTTTTTTTTTTGGTTTTTCGAGACAGGGTTTCTCTGTGTAACTTTGCGCCTGTCCTGGAGCTCACTTTGGAGACCAGGCTGTCCTCAAACTCACAGAGATCCGCCTGCCTCTGCCTCCCGAGTGCTGGGATTAAAGGCGTGTGCCACCACCGCCCTAGATATTACTTTTAAGGCTGGATGATATTCTACTCTTTCTATATAAAAGTCTGCATGCAATCATCATTGATAGACATTTCAAATAGCATCTTATATAAATGATGCTTCAATGAACATACAACGTAAATATCTGTCTTATGATTACTGTTGCTGTGATGAAAATCCATGACCAAAAACAAGTTGAAGAGTTTATTTGGCTTGCATATCCCTTATTATAGTCCATTGACAGAAGTCAAGGCAGGAACTCAAATAGGGAAGGAACCTGAAGACAGGAGATGATGGAGAGGCCATGGAATAATGCTGCTTACTGGCTTACTCTTCTTGGCTTGCTCAATCTGCTTTCTTAGAGCACCCAGAGCAGACAGTCTAAGTTTGGTTCCTCCCACATCAACTACTAATCAAAAAAGGAAAAAAAAATGCTCTGCAGACTTGCCATCAGCCTGATCTTATGAAGACAATTTCTCAATTGAGGTCCTTTCCCCTCATATACTGCTGTGTCTGGCTGACATAAAATTAGCCAGCTCAACCTCTTTGAGACAAATTAACTTTATCTTTAATATATTCCAAACTATATGACACTTTCTGAAGTATATGGCAGTACTATGTTTAATTTTGAGGTCCATCCATATTAATTTTCATAATGGTCATGCTAGTTTTACTGCCACATTTGTTTGCTTTTCTACATATCATTGGTAAACTTTTATTTTTCCTGACAGGTGTGAGTTTATATATTGCTGTGTTATTTAATATTCATTTCACTGAGTTAGAAAGTAGTATTCAGTATTATCCTATAAATCTGTTAGGTATTTGTATGTTTTAATTTGAAAAAAATCTATCTTTCCATTTAATTATTTATTTTGTTGCTGTTCTTCATATTGCTTACTTTTTAGATATTAACCCTTATTATATTCTTGATGTACAAATACTTTCTCCTATTCCATATATCACTGTTGGTAAGGGTCTAGGTTCCCTATTGAGCATATGGGCATCCATCTCTTTGTAAATACCATCTAACTGGACTTTTAGATATTTCTCTTATTATTTAAAATGAAAAATGTAAGAAATATTTAAAAGATGGAACTGAGACTTTTAGAAAAATAAATTTATAGGGTACAATTGCAACAGAAACTTAAAGACAATTCTGTGATCCAAATTATAATAAAATGAGATGATAGTCTGAATTTGGAAAACAAAAAATAATAAGAAATTTGTCTAGAAGAAGGAAAGATACTCAATACAGGAAAGTATTTTTGGATCAAGGGAAATAACTTCCAAATGTAATACATAATTAGGGTCACAAGTTTCCATCAGCAGAGTTTATGTGTACTTACTGTTAAGATCCTTTAAACTGCTGGGTGGTGGTGGCACACGCCTTTAATCCCGGCACTTGGGAGGCAGAGCCAGGCAGATCTCTGTGAGTTCGAAGCCAGCCTGGTCTACAGAGCGAGATTCAGGACAGGTACCAAAGCTACACAGAGAAACCTGTCTCAAACTCCCTCCCCCCAAAAAAAGATCATTTAAACTAGTAAGTGTTAAAGTTCTAGTATTGGAAATTATCAGATAGAATTCATTCTGTCAAGATAGATGCAACTATACAATATAAAATACAAAATGAGACAATATTATATATTTAATTTATAGAAAAATTGAACTGAAATTCTAAGCTTTTTGTGACTTTTCTTGTTGTACTCATGATTTCAGGTAAATTCATGAGTTAGAAAGTTCCCATTTCTCAGGATATTAAACTTTCATTAAGACACATCAACAAATAGATAGGTAATATCCTGCAGTTTTCAGATTGACCATAACACAATTTGCCTCATTAACTCAGAGGGCCAAAAACAGCCTTCAATTTTAAACAATTGCTCAGTTATTTCTTGATGATGATCTCCCTAGAGAGCATTTATTTTCAAATGACTAAATTCAGAGCTCAACCTAAAGATTAACATAGCTATAAATCCATTAACATAGCTTAGTATAAGTGCTGAGCCTCCCCACTTACACATTGTCCACAAGAAACATCTTTGTTTCAAATTAAACCCAGTTTACTATGAAAAGTGCAGATGCCTTACAGTCCATTCATTCAGAAATCCCACCATTGTTATTATCGCACCTTTGGGAAGTTTGGAAAGCTGGTGTTTTCACAATAACAGATTGACCTTGGAATAACATTTGTACAAAAGTATCATTCTATACCACTTAATTCAATATTAAGTTCAAAACACTGCAGAATTTCTCAGTGTGGGTAAATTACAGAATTGATACATTTATGTTTTCCTAATTACCAAGAGCAAAATATATTGAAATTCATCATAAATCAACTGAGTTTGGGAACAAGAATCTTGAGAAAAACTATCTTACTCATTTTTCTCCTACATTGGTTAAAAAAAAAAAGGATGTGGAAATTCTACTATGGAATAACTAATGGCAATAGCTCTAACTGCCATATATTCCTAAGCATAGATAAGTTATCACCAATACTTCCTTTCTTTTCAGTCTTTCCACCATACCGAATGATACAAAAGAAATAAGGTTATTAAAATGCCCTGCTTGGGTGTTCAATACTACAATGAGCAGGATAACCTCCATTTATTCCCTTTGGCAATCTGAGCTGTGCAAGCTTAGAGCTGGGACTGGGATTTAGTAACAGTTTGACTTTTCTTCACCTTACTTTCTTAGGGCTACTTTCCTGTTGACATGGAGTAGAACAAAGCCGGGTCACTAAGACAGGAAATATGACTCTGCCCCTTGTCTTTCAACCCCATGTTCAAACATTGACTCTCGCATTCTCTGAACCTGGGCTCTCTTAGCCAGAGTCAACTTCTGCATCTATCAGGCAACAACGAAGCAGCAGCCCAAGAGCATGAGCAGAGACACCTCCGGGTGTTTTGTCTCCATGATAAGGGGCTCTCTGAAGGGCAGGCCACAGAACGAGTACATCTTGTCCAGATACAAGGTCGATGCCTCTGTGCCGTTGCGGCACTGCATTCATCTTTAGTTGCACTTGGCTTTGTTGCCTTGTCTCACAGTGCTGATTTATTTCTAGGAAACCTTGTCACGAAAATGAAGAATGTATTTGGTCCCTTGAAAAAAGTGACTCTCTTTTTTTTTTTTTTTTTCCACAGCTCCTCTTTCAGGGTAAGCCCGCAGAGCTGGTGACCTTGCTTTGTGTTACTCCATGTCAATAGGAAGTAACTATAAGGAAGGTTATGCACACTTTGCCCTGACTTGTCATAGTGATATAAATCATGTAAACTATCCAAGGGTGTGAAAAGGGCTCCCTTGTGCTCCAGACTGCCCAGTCATCATGAGAGTATGGGCTTAATAGGACTATGCAGTGGGCCATCAACACAGGTTGAATTTTTAGCATTTGAGCATTGAGACATCAAGTACAGTAGACTCCATTATGTTTGCTATAGATATAAATAATCATAATCTACAATTTCAGGCACATTCCAGTATTTTATAGGGTCTTTGTTAAAACCATTCTACTTTTAATGCATCTCAATTTCAGAAAGACATTAACGAATTATTGTCTGTTCTTGATTCCAATAACTTATTCCAGCCTGCCTTAAACTTATTTCCATGAAAACAAACATACACTCACCTTTCAAGTACCCCCTTAGTTGGAAGTCTCTTTGAATGATCATGATCTGCTGAGGAAGGTTGGCGTGGCCTGCCCCTAAGCTCTTGGATTCCACCTCTCTTCAGCTATTAAAACTACATGGGAAAACAGGAGGCCAAAGCTCTTTATGAGCAGAGAAGTAAGGGCTAGAGGCCTCAGTATTCCCAGTAGCATCCTAGTGGGCACTTCACTGGCTCTCTGTTCATTTCCACAGGGAAATTAGAGGCACCTCTGCTGAAAACCCCCTGCTGACTCACGCTCTGCACTGGGCTCAGAGTACACACCATTCTCTCCTCTCCTACTCGCTATGTCCTTGTGAGTAGCCACTGCATTTCTATTCACTTTATCATCTTTTATCAGAAAAATTGCAGCAGGAAGGGACATTTCACTCACTTGTAGACATGCAGATGTACTTAGAACTAGAATCTCACCAAAGAGGCGAGACTGGAATGTTCTAAGAATTCTTGACAGATCGAAAATACTGCACATTAGAAGATCTTTTACAGAAATTAAATTGACAAACTCAAGCAGGTCACATATTTTTGCTCCAGCTCTTGGAGGAATATCATATAGCCACCTGTCTGACCCCATAGTAGGCATGTTCATTGTTTCTCCTTATGCAGATTATAGACAAGAATTCTTAGAGAATTCGAATCCAGCCTCTCTGTTCCCAATAGTATCTCACTGGGCACTTCACTGTCTCCTCACCAGATCAAGTTGACTGTTTTCTGCCAGCATTTTCTAATCCAAAACAAGGCCGTTTACACTTCCATAGTACACACTAAGTTGGATAAGAGGATTTATCTTCTTTCATCATCACTTTATGAAAACATATTTACAATCTGTTATTAATGTTATTAATACATTCTTGCTAGTATATCCTCATAAGTGTAACAGATAAGTGCTGTGGGATGTTCTGTATGGCAAATGTGTTGCTCTGATTGGTCAATAAATAAAACACTGATTGGCCAGTGGCTAGACAGGAAGTATAGGCGGGACTAACAGAGAGGAGAAAAGAAAGAACAGGAAGGCAGAAGGAGTCACTGCCAGCCACCGCCAGGACAAGTAGCATGTAAAGATGCCGGTAAGCCATGAGCATGTGGCAAGGTATAGATTTATAGAAATGGATTAATTTAAGATATAAGGACAGTTAGCAAGAAGCCTGTCACGGCCATACAGTTTGTAAGCAATATAAGTCTCTGTGTTTACTTGGTTGGGTCTGAGCGGCTATGGGACTGGCAGGTGAGAGAGATTTATCCTGACTGTGGGCCAGGCAGGAAAACTCTAGCTACAGATAAGTGCAAGTTTGGGTAACAAATCGAAAACTTTAATGAAGTTTTCTAAAAGTCTGATTTCCTTAGCTGCTATCCTTTGTAATTTGTGTGTGTGTGTGTGTGTGTGTGTGTGTGTGTAATTTTACAATGTGTTTTTACTTGCAAACATTTGTCTTCATGGCCACTTAGGTATGAATCAAGAAAACCCTTAGACATAATTTAAAAATATTTTTCAAACTCTCCAGATGTATGTACTTTGTTTTGGAGAGTTATAATTAATATATAATTATCAAAAACTCATTTAATTGTAAAAATAATTTTAACTTGAACAATAATATTTTTAAACACTGTGGAATTAACATAAGTAGTGTAGTTAAAAATTAGTGAATGCATATGAAATAATAAATTAATGAAAGAAATTTTATCAAATAGTTTGATATGGCTTAGATGCTGGAATCCACAAATCTCCACAAGATAGGATAAAAAAAATCCCTATTGCTACTAAAATCCAGCATTCATCTTTCTGATAGATATCATTTTCTTTTGAATTATTGCAAAACCAAGCCCTCCGCAGAGAGAAGAGATGGTTTTCTGTATCATTTTTGCCTCTCAGATAGCCTCTGTTATACCCAGATTCTCCACTGCACTTATGTTAGATCATACCATGGAAAGTACCACACCCTATAACCCACACTCCAGCTCCAAGTCAGCTGTTAATCAGTTGCATTCACCAGATTGCACTAAACTCATTTGGAAACCCAGTCTCATGAACCACACATATTTAAAAATTAAACTTTGTTTCATTTCGGGCTGCTTAAGAGACAATCACCATAATTAATACTGATTTAAAAAAATAAAGATGCCAGAAATTTTATAAAGAGTTTGACACTGGGTCTTCCAGTGGAGCTCAACCTTGTTAGCTTTTCTCAGTCTTTCTTTCTAAAGATCCTCACAAGGTGTTGCACAATCTGAAGAAAGTCTACTTTTATGTGCAAGCTGTTATTGATGCAACTAAGCTCTCAAAAAGTCAGCAGCTTGAACCACTGGCTGAGCATTTCCTGAGGTAAAGGTCAACCTAATTCATCTTTGTAACCCCAGTACCCAGCATTGCACCTGAGGCACAGTGGATGTCCAATGTGCATTTTGTTCAATAAATAAGTAGATGAGAAAGTGAGCAAACTAATAAACAAGCTGCCATTATACTCCATAAAAACAGAAAACTTCTCTGTGTATCAGAGATTTCCAATTATAATGGTGCAACTGTGACTCATAACTGAATCAAATTTAAGCATTTTATAAATGAGACTTTGGTCATATGTATTTTGCATAGAAAAGGGCCCATCAGATAACATAACTTGGACAAAATTATCAGAAATGGTGATATATTTAATCACTGTTGATTTGAACTAATAAATACCTTGCTAGCGATTGTCTACCTCGCTATAATACATATAGCACTGAAAAATATAAATAATTCTATAAATTTGTATGTGTTAAGTATTTAAACATGTATACATATATACTCAAAATATATGTTTAATGATATATGTTCTGCTTAGCCACTTATAAATCTGGAGAAAGTGGGATGAAGTATTAATATCTATCACTCATTTAAATAATGGAATGATATAGCAATAGAAAATATGTACTAGTTCTCTATTTTATAATGAAGAAATAAAAACTTAAATGAGTAATTTTCTTGAGACTACAAAATGAAATAACAGAGCTCAATATATTTGTAATTATTCTGTATCCCAAATCTCCTTTTTCTTAATTAAAATGTAATGCCTGTTAGCCTCATAACAGTATTCTATAGTCACTGTATGAAATATTTATAATTATTGAGTAAAGGTTGCATAGTAATAAAACCCACAAAATCACAACATAACAGGCTGATGAAAACACCTGTATATGTCAATTGAGTAAATTTGGTTAAAATTGCTATAATCCGGATACTCATTAATTCACTATATAAGCATTAATTGACCACTACTTTGAGCTGAGCATGTAGTATATGAATTAATATGAAGCTGTTATTTATTTTAAAAGCTAACTGTTTAGTGAGATGAACAGATATCCATAGTTATACCACAGAGCAAAGTCATGTGATAAATAAAAGTTATGAGCAAGGAGCAGTAGAAAAAATGAAAAAAAAACCCTGCATCTTTATAATTCAAGATATTCAGCTTTATAAAACTGGATGTTGAAATTTTTTCTTGACATTACATTGTATAGACAAGATGATTGATCCATTGTCGATGCTGTTATGTAAATCTCTAACACCTGTCCATAAGGCTGAGCTAGGCACATGGCTGAATACTCCAAAATGCTAATTACATATTTGGTCTCTCAGGAAAGACCATCACACAAATGATTGAGTATGTCTGGTCATCCCTGAATCATTTATTTAGATTAATTTAGCAAGTATGGAGTGATTAAGGAAGATGTTTCTGTCACTTGGGAAATTCTAGTTGTTAGATTATTTTATAGGAGCTTAAGTCAAAGGCAAACTCTCTCTACAAAGAATTCCAAATTCCTCACTGCAAAGTGCTGTATATAATTTATGCATAGTCCAAAATATTTTATTCCATATTCTGCCAAATCTAGTATCTATTTTTAAATCATTAATTAAATCATTTAGATATCTAAATGAGTTTTATTGGATTCAAGTTTTTTTGTTTGTTTGTTTGGTTGGGTTTTACTTTTTTTTAATTGAAAATAGATTCTGGACTGGTCATCTCCTGTGACCAGATTGGTGCCTAGTCCAATTGTCATCAGAGAGGCTTCATCCAGCAACTGATGGAAACAGAGGCAGAGATCCATAGCCAAACATTAGGCTGAGTTGTTCTGAGAATCCTGCAGAAGAGGAGGAGAAAGGAGCCAGGGGAGTCAAGGACACCACAAGAAAATCCACAGAATCAATTAACCTGGGCTCCTAGGGGCTCAGAGAATGAACCAACGACCAGGGAGCCTGCATAGGAAGGACCTAAACACTCCGCATATATTTTACAGTTGTGTAGCTTGGTCCTCTTGGGGACTCCTAACAGTAGGGACAGGGCCTGTCTCCAACCCTTTTACTGGCTTTTGGCACCCTACCCCTCATACTGGATCACCTTGCCCAGCCTTAATACATGGGGAGGTGCTTAGTCTTACTGCAACTTGTTATGCCATGTTTTGTTGATAGTTATAAGAGACCCGACCTTTCCTAAACAGAAACAGAGGAGAAGTAGATTGGAGGATGGGAACAGAGAGCGGGGTGGTGAGGAGGGATTGGGAGGAGAGGATGGGGGCAGGGACTGAGGCTGGGATATAAAATAAATGAATAATTTTTTAATAAAAAAAGAAAGAAAATAGAGTCTTCTCTCAATCAATACAACCCATTCACAGTTTCTCTCCCTCCACTCTGTCCCTCTCCCCCAGATCTACTTCCTGTACCCCCTCCATTTCCTTTCAGGAAAGAGCAGGCCTGCAAGAGACAGCAACCAAACAGGACAAAACGAGATACAAAAAGACAAGGTTAAAAACCCATATATCGAGACTGGAAAAAGGTGACCCAATAGGAGGAATAGAGTTCCAAGAGCAGGCAAAAGAGTCAGAGACCCACCTGCTCCCACTGTTAGCAGTCCCAGAAAAACACCAAGCTAACAGCCATAGCATACACAGAGGATCTGGAGCAAGCCCATGCAGACCCTGTGCTTGCTGCTTCATTCTCTGCGAGCCCATGTGAGCCCTGTTTGGTTGATTTGGTGGGCATGTTCTCCTGGGTCCTCCATCCCTCCTGACTCCTACAATTTTTCCTCCCCCTCTTTGGCGGGGTTCTCAGATCTGTGAGGGGAGGGACCCCACAGAGACCTACAGTTTAGACTCTCTCTCCACATTATGTCTGGCTGTGGGTCTTTGCACCTGTTTCCATCTGATGCCAGAGGAAGCCTCTTCTTTTAGAAGTATAGCAGAATATCATTAGGAACCATTTCATTCATTTCTTTGTTTTGGTTTTTTTGCCAGTCATGTTTGGTTCTACCCTAGGTCTCTTGGCCATCCAGTCTCCTGTTCCTGGCCATCAAGGCAATGTAGGGCATAGGCTCCCTCATGTGGAATGGATCTCAAGTTGAACCAGGTATTGGTTGGCCCCTCCCACAAGTAAGACATCCCCATTGCCCCAGCACATCATGCAGGCAGGACATATTGCTGGGATTAAAGGCCTGGGCCACCACTGCCTGGCCTTATTCTTCCTGTAGCCTGCAGAGTACCTTCCCATGCCAAAGAGTCTAGGATGTAGGCGTGAAGGCTCCATGCAGGCACTAGTTCAGCCTCTCTGCATTCAATGAGCTGTGTGAATATTGTCCACAGCAATGGGGTCCCACGGTCGGTTTTCAGAGTGCAACCCTCCTAGCATTAGCCCTGGTTGTTTAGGGATCTACGGAATTCTAATTTCTTCCGAAAGAAAAAGAAAATACCCAAACAATTGAATAAAGTTGTTTCAAATAGCACTCATACATAAAGTTCTCAAAAAAAAAAAATCAAACAAAAAGTAGTGACAATTACAGCAGTGTAATGTCACACTAAAAGAATAGTTTTCCTAAATGCTAAACTTTCAGTATTTGAATAATGGAATGTAACCGTAAATTCATTTATTCTCTCCTTCCTTCACAGCGCTGTGCTAAATACAGTGAGAGATCCACATGAATGGCATTCTAGGGCCTCAGGCAGGATGGAAAGAGACACACACAACAGTACACTCAGGAAGAGCATGCTGCAGGTACAGTCAACTGCAAAGAACTAGTGAATGAAGGGCAAGAGGAAAAGATTGCCTTGCAGTAGCATATAGGTCACCGAATGTGAGTCTTTACAGAGTAAGATAGGGTTTAACCTATCAAAATGAATCTTAGAAAGAACAAGGACAAAGGATGGTAGGCAAAATATAGTTTTTAAATATCATTTGTAACAAAAGGGCTTAAGCTTAGTTAGTGTGAGAATTCAATTTGATGAAAATTCCCATTGAGCCTTTTCTCTGACCAATCAGGAGTTATTTTGTCTCTAGTGTAATTAATCTTAGCTAGGTGGAAGAATAACATTTTCTCCTGAAAAATGGTAGTGTCAAATTACTACAATATGATCAATGCACTAATTTAGCCAATTATGATTTATTCACATAATAAAGACTAGGCAGGAGACATATTATATGTGTGCATATAGGAGAAACATGTCTCCTTCCCTATTTTTATGGTTTGAGTAAACCATACTTGACTGTTTCATCATGTTATTCTTATAGTGGCATAGACCAGAACAGACTTATTGAAGTGCAGAATTGCAGAGGATGCTCAGGCACTATTGGTCAACGAACTTACATAGTCAATCAAGTCATGTAATTTAAAAATAGCGGTTCACGGACTTCTCTAAGACAGCATTTCAGGTTTTATCATCTCTTATCAAATGTTCCAGGAGGAGGAAAGGTGATAATTTTCTTTCTATTTTTATGGAATGCACATTTTAAGAGGATGAGTCTTACACACAAAGAGAGGATGTGTTTGAAATGAATTTTTGGCAGCCATTTGTAGTTTCAAATGACTTTCTTCTAGACTTGTTGATCTCTAGCCTTAGAGCAATTTGTGTCCGTGAAACTCTTTTCTCTCATTGCATTTTTAATGCTTTCTTTTTTTTTTTAAATCCCATGCTGCATGGATGTCGATGAACATTCCAATAACGAAACACAACCCTTCAGTTTACACTGTGACAGATACCTTTAGCAGAAAGTTAGTTTAGCCTCATGTTCTGGGATTAAACACTACCACTACTAATGAAGTGCTTTTTGCTCCCTCCTAAGTCATTTCTGTTGTGAGTTTCTAAAACTTTTGTATCAGAAAAAAGTTCAAATACTATCCTTTTATTTTAATATGTTCTATTATCTGTACATTGTCAAATTTACATATCATTTGGTTTTCAATTCTCCATTTTTCCAATTTGATAGACTCATAAGACAACTCATCTCTCTAAGTTTCTCTACCTTGTATTAGCAATTAAGCTGAAATTAAAATAGTTTAATAACCATTCTTCTGAGATTGCTGACCCTTATTTTGTACTGTGAACACTAAAACGATTTAATGACAAATTTAAACTCTTTTCAAAAACTCATGGGCAAATCAATAATAGAAGAAAAATGGAATATCTAATTATGTTTATAGAAAATCAGAAAGGGTGAAAAGATTTATGATAATTTTTTGTTACTTAAATATCTTGAAATGTTAAATGTATTCTAAAATTACATAATCTTTTCTCAGTCAGTCTAATAGCTCATGCATATCAGCATCATCTTCTCTTCCCTGCATTCTCTCTCCTCTATCACTCCAGAGGACCAGGCACATGGACAGTGTTACAGGTCAAAGGGATGTAGCTCTCTATTCAGTAGCCTGATGGATAATGTCTGTTTTAATGCTGAGTTTAGATATGTAGTCATTTCCAATTATATTTGCCACAAAGTACCTATATGTATGAGTTTCATAACTCTTATCTTAGAACTAAAAATTAAATTCTTCAAGAAAGATACCTAAAAGACTGAGCAAAGAGAGCCTCCAAATCGAAGCATTTGGTCAAAGAGTGAGAAGAGAGGCTCATAAGGATTGGGAAGTAAAGAAAATTTATTCCTCTCAGAAAGATGAAACTGATAATGTATCTTGAGGCCACCGATATCAGCTGATGGGAATAAGTGAGTCTCAGACCAGCATACCTGCCTGTATGTTTTACAGGAGTTCCATAGATGTAGCTTTCCTAAGTCATCCTGCATGCCAGGGGCGTATTTTGGGCATAGGGCTACTTCAAGTCATTCATGTGCTTGTAAGTAAGCCCTTACTAATCCCCCTGCAAATAACTTGAAAAAAGCCATGGGTTCACTAAACTAGCCTTAGGTAGATTCATTTCTTGAGTCTTCAATCTGTTCTCAGTGACCTATCTGGGGCAAATAGATGTTTTTGGTTTTTTTTTGTTTGTTTGTTTTTTTCACATATCCCAGAGAAAAGACACACAACAATACCAAGTAAACTAGAATCTAGAGCATATTTGAGCTTACATGTAAACACAAGAGTAAGCATGACTTGTGTTAAAGAAATAATGGCTTGTTTCTTGTTTACTGACAGACCATAATGCCAAGGATATTGCTATATCTGGTGAAGTCTTACCATGGTATGAAACATATACAGCTCCAGCTATGTCTCTACCATAGATTATCATGTAGATTTTGTGATAAAAGAAGGGTTGCAGTGGTTTCTATGAGTTAAAGAGGTTTACAAAATTCATTAATTTTCAGAATATAAGGCATATGGAAGTGTCCTGTTTCTTTTAGCCTCCACAAGTGCTCTTTGATGAAAGGGACAAAATACACTGGAGTGTTCAAGAGACTCGATGACAGGTCAGGTGACAAAGGGTGTGGGATCTGATTTGAAGCACAGCGATCTTCCCTCTCTCTTACCGCTAGTTCCTCAGGAGGCCTGAAATGGGGTCTGACAGACACGGAAAATCCATGGCTTGTGGATTGCATGCTCTAAAAAGAGTCCTGACTAAGGTATAATGCAAAATAATATGCTTACCTAAAACATAAGTGGATTTCTTTGCCTTTTTGTTACTTGCTTGTGTGTTTTTTGTCCACTTTGGCCTTTCTTTTGTGTTTCAGATTATAATGCAATTATATCAATTCTTCCCTCCCTTTCTCCCCTCCAAACCCTTCCAGATACCTTTCTTTGGTCCTCCCCCCAAATTCTTAGCATCCCCCTTCCTTCACTACATGTACATGCAAATACACATATATTCATAAATATAATCTTAGTCTGAACAGTGTCACTTACATGCACATTCTCAGGGCTGACCACCTGATACTGGACAAGCAATTGTATTCTTTCCTGGGGAAGACTATTCTCCCACTATCAGCATTCTTTTGTTTGTTTATTTGTTTTATTTAAAAAGAAAAGGACTTTTTTTTATTTTACATACCAACTACAGTACCCCATCCCTCCCCTCCTCCCATCCCTCCCTCCCACCACACCACCCCTCATCAACTCCTCAGGGAGGATTAGACCTTCCTTGGGGAGTCAACCAAGTCTAGCATACTAAGATGAGGCAGGACCAACTCCCCCACCCCATGTCAAGATTGAACAAGGTATCCCACCCTAGGGAATGTGTTACTATCAGCATTTTTTAGCGAGCTGCAGTTCTTTGTGTAGGGTTAAGGCCTTGCAGGTTTTCTCCCACACTTTGTCTAGACTATTGTTGTTCTTGTTCAGTTCATGTTAGGTAGTCATGTTGGTGAGACTTTATGGGGAAGCTTCTAACATTCCTAGGAAACAATCTTACAGGAAACTCCCTGTAACTGGAACTTTTCCTGTGCCTACCCAGCTCCCATGTCCTTGTGGTCCCGCAGCCACTTAGACCCAAATGAACACACAGAAGCTTATATTAATTACGAACTGTATGGCATATTGGCTCAGGCTTCTTGCTAGCTAGATTTTACATCTTAAATTAACCCATTTCTATAAACCTATACTTTGCCATGTGACTTGTGGCTTACCAGTATCTTTACAGCTTGCTTCTCATGGTGGCAGCTGGCAGCATCCTCCTGTTCTGCCTTTTAACTTCCTCCTCTCTAGTTAGAAGGTCCCACCTAACCCTATTCTGCCTCACTATTGGCCAAATAGCTTTATTTATCAACCAATCAGAGCAACATATTTTCACAACATATAAAAAGACATCTCCCCCATCAACTCCTCTGGCTCTTGCACTATTTTTGCCTCTTCAATAATGTTTCCTGACACTTAGGTGTATCTATTGGAATGCACAAATCTGCATTTTGATTGGTTGTGGTCTTCTGTAGTGGCCTATTGCAACAAGAAGTTTTCTTGTTGAATGTGAGGACTACACTTATCTATGGGTACAAAGACAAATGTTTTGGATGTAGTTAGGGACCAGGTTGCATGATCTTGGGTGTAAACTTTGTATATGGTAGCATTGTATCACAATATAAAAAGATTGAACACACGTTCTAAACTCTAAGAATTATCCATCAAAAGAACAAACAATGCAAACAGTGTTAAAACATGGAACATGTACCATCCCCCATGTCAGGGAGATCTGGATTTGAACAACACTATCACTTAATAGTTGTATAACATTCAGTAAGTTGTTTGTGTCCCTCAGTCTCAGTCTTGAAAAGTAATCTATCAAATGCCTGCCTGTATGGGAGTTTTGTGGGAATAAGAGAAAGCATATTGGTTTTGCATGTTGGGTTTCGATAAAGGCTATGATTGCCCATTTTGTACAATAACTGGTGCTCTGCATAAGCCAAGGAAGTAAATAATTATTGTTCTAATTTTCATGCTATCAACTCAGAAAGCCCACAAGTGTAAAATATTTTATCAAAATTATACCCCAAATCAGGGTGCCAGCACACATAAAGTCAGTCATTTAAAAAAAAATAATACGGACATCCCACTTCTAATCTTGGAAATATGAGCAACAAGAGTAGCAAAATGATATCCTCATTAGTTGAACACCTTGTAATTGCTTGAAAACAATTGTTAATGATTATGAAAAAAAGAAAGTACTGATAGAAAATTCTTTTTTTTTTCTTGATTCTGAGATATTCATTCTCAGATTACTTAAAGTTTAAGACAGAGAAAAGTGTGGCTTTGTGGGAAGGGGGCTGGTAACAGCTTACCTGTGGGATGTTTGTCTCATCGGAACAATGAGTGCCAGGCACCTGGGCAGTGTTTGGTCCCTCTTGACACAAGTGACATGGAAGAAGTGGGCTTATCAAAATTACTTAATTTATATAAGCTCCTTATAGCGATTTTCCCAAAATACTTTTTTGTAGGGATATGCACCTGATTCCAAATTCATATGGAAATACAAAGGACCTAGGTTGACTCCCACCCCCCAAAAAAATCATGAGACAAAGAAAATGTTAGAACATTCTCATTGCCTGACTTCAAGACCTTTTATGAAGCTCTTGGTTATAGTTCAATTGCTTTATCAGTCCAAGGACTAGGAAATAGTTCAGATAGTATATTGAGTTCATTAAAAGGCTCTAGGTTTCTAAAAAAATGTGGAACAATTCACTGAAAAGATATTTAAAACACAGTAGTGATGGAATTAATATATATGCAAAATATAGTAACAGTTTATATTAAAATTTCACACAATTTTAAAACACACCTATGAACAAACCACACTTGTAAATGTGAAACTTACTTTACAAGAATACTAGAAGACAACACAGGAAACAACATGGATTTGGATTAGGAAAATATTTTACAGATAGGACCCTAAAAATGCTTCTTTCAGTGAAAAATTTCCTCAAGTTAAGAATGTATACACCTCAAAAGAAACTGTTGATGAACCTTTTCAAAAAACAGAAGCAGAAAAATACCTAAAATATCTCTTCTTATCAAATGTGTATATAGAATATTTTAGGAATGCTTACAGCCAATGACATAAAATTAAACAACTTCCTATGTCTTTTTACTTTCAAGCTGACAGGTGTACCTAGAATTACTAAGAAGACAAGCCTCTCCACATGCGTTTTAGATTATTTAGATTAGTTTAGTTGAGATAGAAAAGCCTATCCTACATGTGGGTAGTGTCTCTCCAAAGACAAGGGTCACATACTGAATGAGAAGGAAGAACCTGAGCACTTGCATTCATTTCCCACGGCTTCTTGTTGATGACTCTTAGCCAAACTCTTCCTGCTGCCGCTGCTGTGTTTTCCCAAGGTGACAGACTATGTCACCTGGAACACTAAGCTAAAACAAATACTTTTTAAATTGCTCTGTCAGAAATTTGGTCCCAGTAATAAGACAGCTAACACTCAACCTAATTAAAAATAAGCAAGATCTGTAAGACTCTCAAAATTGGGACTGGGACCATCTACACTCCAATTTGTTTGTTTTGTTTTAAAAATATTACTTAGACCAAGGTGATAGATCATTTTCAGCATGTAACATGAATAACTTTTCTCAAGAAATATATCTCTCCTTCCATGCATATTAAATTCTTAAAAAAGGCATTATTTTGCTTGTTTTCCCCTTACTCTGCTGCTGGATCCACTCACAAAATTTTGTCACCTTCATCCTCAAACCCTGTCTCATGTTTACAGACTGTTTATGTTCTCATCATCCCTAAACAAGCACTAAACTCCAGTATTATCTCTTCATTTGGATTTTCATGAAAATTCAGTCCTCTAATTTTGACCTACTGCAGTAAGATATGATTTCTAACATAGGTAAGTGACAACTAAACCCCATCTCACAAATGTCAGCTTGCATTCATTTTAACTAGAAGAGAGTTGCTGGCATTTCATCTAAAGCCTATTATAATTTTCTTATTACCTGTCTATCTTTATTTTCAACGCACTTCTCTTATGATACATACAGTATACCTATACCAGTTTCCTGAGCATCTCTCTCAGTATTCTGAATGGATCTTCTTCGTATCTCTGCTGTCCAACTAAAGAATTTGTACCCTTGGTCAGTCATTCTCTAACATTCCTGCTGAAACTTCAGCTCTATTCATTACTTTTCCCCAGTTCCTCTGTTGAAATAAATATTTCTTTCACTTATATAATATAATTGTGATGCTATATTAGAGGATTTAGACTTTCAAGGTATCTTCTCTCCCAAGGTTATGAGTTCTCGGAGTATGAGAAACATTTTTTTCAATCTGCTTATCCATGAAACACCCGAAGATACAATACTATGTAAATTAAACAGTACAAGGAAATTATGGTCAGCATTGGTGACATAGGCTTATATAATTCCATCACTTGGGAAAGTGAGGCATGAGAATAACTGTGAGTTTGAGGCCAGCGTGGACTGCTGAATGGAACCCTGTCTCAACAATACAAAGAAAACCTAAGATGGAATCAGTTGGATCTAGCTTTGGTCCTCCTATTTCTAATTGTGATAAATCCTCTTTCTAACATGACAGCTGCAGATGTATAGAATAACTGATTAGCATATAAGCCCATGTCACATGCTTTCATTTTGTTTCAATTGAAAATGTTTCGCCCACATCCTTTTCTCTTTACCACCCACTCAAATTCACACTTTTTTCTCTCATTAGAATACAAATAAGTATCTAAATTAATAATGGCAATAATAATAAACACAATAATAATAATAAAGTAAAATAAGATAAATAAAAACAAGTAAACCAGAATAAAACAAAATGTACAAACCAACAAGAAAAAACAACAACAAAATCATAAGAAATATATATAGATCCTGAGATGCACACATTTGAACACAAAGATAACTCATAAAAACAAAATAGGAAACATAGACAAGCAAAAGATCTGTAAAGTTAAGAAGAAAAAAGAAACCTTGAAGTCACACAAATGCAATCTTTAACACAAAGTCCACACTGTCTATGGTAGAAGTAGTACTTTTGTTATATTTTGAGAGATAAAAATATATTTTAGAAAAAAAAATCACTTTACTGCTAACTTTCATTTTTAATGATTGTACATTACAGTAAATCCTCATAATATTTACTCTAAGGTCATAGTTTTCCCTAATTGTGAGAATTTTTACTTGAGGAATCACAATTTTATGTGCTATGTAACATAGTTCTCTGATAGCACCCTACTTGAGACTAACGTTAAAACAAGAATGTGGAGAGGATTGTTGGCTGCATTCTGTGGTACCGACGCACACAGGCAGGAATGAATTTTGTGTTGAGGGCTTCAAATAGGACAGCAAATAGTTGTTCAGATCATTTTCCCTGACACACTCAAGGCAAACATTCACACACACACACACACACACACACACACACACACACACACACATTCAATTCTATGAGAGCAGCTGCCGCTATCAATAATTCAGAAAGGAAGATTATGCCTTTACTAAAAAATGAGTGAAGGCAAACACAAACACATCACCCTGTTTCCACTGTAGTGAGGTGTCATTGTGCTATGACTGTAATGCCCAGAGTTTACATGAATATGGATATTTTTTACAGCAAAAGCATTTTTTGCACTGGGAAATTGGATTGTTGAAACTATCTCACTCTGAATGATTTTTTTTTTAATCAGTTGCCTTCAATATTCTCTCTGAAGACCATGATACAGTGGAACCTAAGATTATTATACTCTCATGATCATGTGAATTTCTCCCAAGAGCCATGGGAGAGAGATTGTTGAGGAAAAAAAATAGGAACAACACATCTCTTGGGTTTAGTGGCAATCACACAGTCTTCAAAACTGTGTACAAACAGATGATATTATAGATTCCTGAAACTCAGGGGAGATTGTCATTACTCTTATGATAGAAGTAATTACCCAGATAGCAACAATAAAAATAAAATAACACTTCTGGAAGTATTTTGTCATGTTTTCATCTAAGAGTTCCTTTCTTTATTCTTTCTATAATAAGTGATGATATAATAATTCAATTTGTAAAGAAGTGTTTTACTAATAGAACCGTTTCTTCATGGTCTATTGAGGCAGCACCATAATTTTGCAGTCATATTACAGACAATTGTGTTAATGTGGTGATTTTGTCAACATAATGGGAAGTAAAAGCACTAAATGGCAGTATAAGTTGAGGAAATCATCACAATAGACCTCCTACTTCCCTTTCAGAGGCTGTTTATTAAAAATAAAAGTTATGGCCAGTGAGATAGCTCAGCAGGTAAGGTGCTTATTCTCAAAGCTGACAACCTGAATTAGATTCTCAGAAACTATGTAGTGGATGGAGAGAACCAACCTCTATAGGTTGTCCTCTGACCTCCACATGCATGACCCTACAAATACTCATATTAAGTAAATAAATATGTAAACATAAAATTACAAGTTATATGCACATTCTGTAAAAAACCCATACATATATTAGTTTACAGCAGTAAATCATTGTTCATAAAAAACCTCACCAAAATTACAATGCCCCCAAATTTAAGACTTTACTAATAAAAATGCTTTGCTTATCAAATCTAATTTTCATCTTCAACTTCAAGGTAAAGTATGGCATACATATAATAAAATTATATATATATATATATATGTATGTGTGTGTATATGTGTATGTGTGTTTGTATGTATATAACATACATTTACACACATATATTGGAATGTTTACTCATTTTAAATGTGTATGCTCCCCTAGCAATATAGCTGTGTATCACCAGATGTGCTGGGAACAATTTCTGTGTTTCTCTGTCTCTCTGTATAATGACTGTATGGCTCAGGTAAGATATGCAAGAAATTATTGAGGAGCTGAATTCCTTCCACGTTGGAAAGAATCACATAATCCCTGAGTTGGAAGATCCCATCTGCAGACCTGTTGTTATCTACACACAGTGAAGTAAAAGCATCCAATTCTCATGAGACAGGAACCGGAGATCACAGGCATTGCAAGTGCCTTGGGAAAACAGAAATGAAAAAGAAGAAGTACAACTTGATCCAGGGAGACTGGAGCTTTCATGGGAACTGCCTTGCTGTGTATGCAGTCATTTTGACAAATCATATACTATTCAGAAATAGTTCCCTGTTCACTACTCAATGTCCTGTAGTCTAAAATCTCTTATGTACATTTGATCAATTTCATTTTATCATCATTAGAAAAGTTGTCAAAGTGCCATTAAACTGAGGTTCTCTCTACTCTGAAATACAAAAGCAATGCTAAATTGTTGTTGTTTTTAAAACAGGCAAAAGCAAGTTTTTCTATTTTGAAGGTATTGAGTCCTGGGTGATAGTTTTTAAGGTCAGAATGGTGCCTCTAAAATGGTGTCAATTGTGTTAAAATCTGGGTGCCTGCTACACATTGGTCCAAATTTAAATTTAAATTGCAATACAAGTTGTGTCTTTAATATTTTCTTCATTTAATAACTCTATAGCATTCATTGCTACACAATTTTTCAAAGAGAAATGCCAAGATACCTGCAGTATACACAAAAAAGATTCTGGCTTAATTTGAGGAAAGCAGCTATTTATGAACAACAATTCATAATAATGGTTGAAAGTTCTCAATAGCTTTTATATTAAGTTTTGTGCCTCAGTGGCTTGATGGTTGACACAGTGGTTTGTGAGTAGACTTCATGTAGAGTCTTGGACATCTGATATACCAGATGAGCATACACATTAGTGAAGCATTTTCATTCTACTTGAAATTGAATTTGGGAATTCTAAGATATTAAATAAAATGGTGAGACAAATTAAGGGATAATCTCAGCAAACTGCTATTAATAGAAAATACACATATCATTATGGCAATATGGGATTCTTCCACAGATATATAAGAATTTGTCACAATATACTTAGCCAAGACAATGTAACATAATAACAGAAAAAAAGGTAAATAAATTATTATATATTTTGAATAATATAGGGTTTTGAATCATTCAAAATAACTAAGGAGCCATTCAAAATAATCATTCAAAATAACTAAGTCTTTTAATCTAAATTCATAAGAATTGTGAACTGACATAACATTAGTTTAGCAACAATTGATTACACATATTTCTATTACATACTCATTTCAAGTCTGTATTCTCTAAGAACATTCATGTACAAATATATGTGGGCAGCACTAAATAAAGTAAGCTAACAGCTTGTTCTTGCATGAAGAAAATAAATGGAATAGTGTAGTAGAATATTAGTTTAAAGTGTGTTACTTTTGGTTATGTTACATTTGTTTGACTCTGTGAAGCTGTGTTACTGTGCCTGTCTGAAACAGCTGATGATCTAATAAAGAACTGGCCAATAGCAACGCAGGAGGAAGGACAGGTGAGGCTGGTAGGCAGAGAGAATATATAGAAGGAGAAATCTGGAAGAAGGGGGAGAGCAGCCAGAGAAGGAAGAGGATTCTAAGGTATTGGTTTAACTATTAAGGCAACTCCACGTAGTTAAAAGGGAGGTTTATTTTGTGGGGTAACTTACAAGTAAAGGGATGGATAGGTTACAGGGTCTGGGAAAGGTGTAGCACAGTCCAGTGGTGTTCTCTGGAGAACTCTGCTTGGTCTACCTCCAGCGTCCAGGATCCAGGAACCAAGAGCATCTGGATCTCTGGTCGTCAGGGGTTCTCTCTCAGCCCCGCCTTGTAGGCGTGACAGTTACCGAAGCCTCAAAGGGGGTTGGAACATCCAGATCAAAGCTGGAAGGGCTACCCACTACACTTAGGGCCAGCCACCATGTACATCAAGCCATGGAGTAAGAGTAAGATTTACAGATGTAAGAGAACAGGAAAAGCCCAGAGGCAAAAGGGAGACGAGACAATTAAAGTTAAGAAAGCTGGCAAGAAAATAAGCCAAGCTAAGGCCGGGCTTTCATAATTAAGAATAAGTCTCCATGAGTGATTTATTTGGGAGCTGGGCGGAAGGCCCCACAAAAGAGTAAAATACCAATAACAACATTTTGGTGCCCAACATGGCCACCAAATATTGTAAAAAAAAAATAATAATAATAACCAACAACAGAATAGAACAAAGTAAACTGAGGTGAGTGTCTTCAACAAGGTTCCCAAGAAAAGGCGACTTTGAGGTCAAGGGCAGAAATCATCAGAGGCTGCTGCAAGGATCTGGTGGAAGGATGTTCCAGGTAGGCTATAGAAGAAGCTGAGAACATGGTCAGTTATGCGGTGATATTATTTGTGCTGAAATGTGGTGATATTTTATTTGTATGTCAATAAATAAAGCATGTCTGGAGATCAGAGGAAACGGCCAGCCATTTTTAAGTAAACACAAAAGTCAGGCAGTGGTAGCACACACCCTTAATCCCGATCACATGGCAGACAGAGTTTCCGTGTGTCAAGGACACACAAGGGAACAGCCAAGTGTGGTGACACACGCCTTTAATCCCAGTACCAGCCATAGAGACCTAGAGGTCTGTACAGACAGACAATGACAAGGAAGTGAGGTAGCTGGGCTAAGAGTCAATGAGAGAGCAGAACAGCAAGGCAATAAAGGCATGGGTAAGACAGGAAGTAGCTCACTTTTTGGTAGCTGCAAAGCTAGAGAGGTAAGGTTGGTGGCTATCATTATTTCCCTGATCTCTAAGGCTTTCACCCTTATATTTGGCTGCTTTTTATTTAATAAGACAGTTTAGAAATTTGTCTATACAGTAACAAATAAGTAAATATGAGGAAAAGAAAAACATGCCAAGAAAAGCAAGAGAGTATATGGGGAAAGTTAGGAATAGAGAGCAAGGAAGTTTCTCAGGCTATACATGTATAAAATTGTTATAAAACCCCCATTTTGTGTATTTTCTAAAACCTATTTATTCCTTATGCAAGTTTCACACCCATGTACAATGCTTTGTAATTATATTATCCTACGCTACCCTCTGGGATGTCCCTATCTTTCCTCTGAACTTCTTCCCACCTACTCCTCCAGTGACAACACCCTTAGAGAAAATGATACTACCTCCCATGGCAACCACGAAATGTCATTTGATACCTAGGAAGGAATAGAGCCTCATGGGTAACTCCTCTACCCACGGCAGGAAGTTGGAAGTCCTCATCTTTACGGGTATATACAGCTGCTGTGTGGTCAGGGTTGTACTGCCAAAGTCATCTGTGAATGGCAGCATTTCAGGAGACTCTTACATATCCTCTAGCTCTTAAGTTTGATGGGGTTTTTTTTCATCTTAAAAGAAGTTATTCTTTAAAAACAACATGTATGAAAACCATTTACCTTGGTCATTTTTATCCCTCATCCTCTTCTCCAATTCTCCTAAAGATCCTGACATTACATCTCCCTCCCAATTTCACATTCTAATTTTGCACTTAATTAATTATATTTTTAACCCACTGTGTTGAATTAGTGCTGCACATATGTGTATTATTGTGAAGCCATACACTAGAAATTGGATAACTTTTAAATGGCTACTCAACCCACACCCAAAAAAGTGACTATCCCTTCTCCAGCAGCCATCAACTGAAATCATCCAAGTTCCCACTTTGGGCCCATGACCAGGTTTGTATTTATGCCAATGAATCAGGCAACATAGCTCTTCTGGCACTGTGAACACTAGCCAGGAGGGAGAGAGTTTCCAACTCAGATCCATCTTGATTTCTCTAAATACTATAACAAAGTCATGATGATAATTTAGACTAGAAGATGGTATAAAAAAACACATTGACCAAACTAAGTACATATCTTGGTGAAAGAGTTGACAAAAACATCAAAAGAAAACTGAACAGCAAAGTAGATAATGAAGTGGAGCCCAGTCTTTAGTTTTGAAGACAGACTGACAAGAAACACATGGGACCATATACTGAGGTGCAATGTCCTGGTAATGGGACATAACTTACATCACTTCACTGATCCCCAATAACGATTATCATCAATTCTGAACACAAACTTTGTTTTCGAAGTTGCAAAAATCCAAGTAACTTTGTGAATGTACTAGAAAGTGAACAAAACCAGAAAGATACAGCAGTTAGGTCAACAACTGAGAGAACAATTGATACAGGGTGTATTCCAGTTTATGGCTTCTTGCACAGCAGTGCTTTCAAATCCATCCCTACAGGAACACCCAGAGCTTAGAAAGGACACTGAAAACTTCTGTGGAGGAGCCAGAAGGACATGGTCTGAGGACATCAAAGCAGCTGGGAATTGATAAGACTGCAAAGAAAAGACAGAGAGAGCTACAGAGACAGAACTCAATGTTTTGTTCATAAGCCCTAAGCAAATAAACAGCAATTGTTGAATTATATATGAACAGAGTGAACTCAAAGTACCTCACTAAAGACAAAGAAATAAAAGAAGTTTCAGCTGGGTACTGTGACTAAGGAGATAGAGTTTGGAGTTTCAGTTCAACTAAGTTAACTGACAAACAAGTAAAATAATAACATAAACCATAACACTATTTACAAAAACGTACAAGAATAGGATCATTACATATAAATTGCAATGTCTAGGATACAATCCAAGATGGAGAATTTCGTTTTACTTAAAAAGTATTTTTGAGTGTAATATAACTACAACGTATCTCCCTTCTCTTTCCTCCTTCCAAACCCTTCTATATAATGTCCCTTGCTCTCTTTCAAACTTATGGTCTCTTTCACTATTTGTTATTGCACAGAAATATATATACATTATATATATGTATATATATATATTTATATAAATTATTCCTAAGAATATCTTGCTCAAGAAGTAAAGCAGAGTGGTGATATTTTATTTGTACTTTAATAAAGTTTGCCTGGAGATCAGAGGAAATAGCAAACCATTTTAAGTAAACATAGAAGTCAGGCAGTGATAGCACACGCCCTTAATCTGATCACTTAGCAAACAGGGTCTCTGTGTGTTCAAGGCCATACTAGGGAACAGAGACAAGCATGGTGACACACGCCTTTAATCCCAGTACCAACCATAGAGACCTAGAGGTCTGTACAGACAGACAATAACAAGGAAGTGAGGTAGCTGGGCTAGATAGCCAATGAGAGGGCAGAACAGCAAGGCAATAAAGGTGCTGGTAAGACAGGAAGTAGCTCACATGGAAGCTGCAGAGCTGATGAGGTAAGGTTGGCCGGTGGCTATTCCTATTTCCCTGATCTCTAAGGCTTTCACCCCTGTATTTGGCTCCGTGTTTTTTATTTAATAAAACCATTTAGAAATTCGTCTACAAAACAGCATCTGGAGACTTGCCCTGAGGTGACTATGCTGAGATGCTTCACAGTGGTGAAATGGTGATAAAGACAAGTACAAGACAAACAAAAGCATTGGGGATATACCCCAGTGGTAGAGCTTTGTGTCAATATTCAAGGCCCTAGGTTGAATCTCCAGTTACAAAAAGAATAAATTAGAACTCTATGGCTATAGCAATACTACAAGGAATTTGAGAAATAGCTCAGTTGTTAAAAAAAAAAAACTTGTTGCTCTTCCAGAGTCCCTGGGTTTGGTTATCTTTATCCATGTCAGATATCTCACAGTGGTCTATAACTCCAGTTCTAGAGTTGCTGATAATCTTTTTGGTTATCTGGAGGAACTGAACTGTCTTACTTAAGGTTTCTATTGCTGTGAAGAGACACCATGACCATGGCAACTGTTATAAAGAAAACATTTAATTGGGGTGGCAGCTTACAGTTTCAGAGCTTTAGTCCGTTATCATCATGGAGGGGAGCACATCAGCATGCATGGAGAAGTGGTGCTGGCTACTTCTTGGCTTGTAGGCAACAGGAAGTGAACTGAGATACTAGTAAGTATCCTGAGCACACAAAACCTCAAAGCCAGCAACCACAATGACACATTTCCTCCAACAAGGCCATAGCCACTCCAACAAAGCCACACCTCCTAATAGTGCCACTCCCTATGAGATTCTGGGGGCCAATTACAATCAAACTACCACATGTACCAATTTATATAATTTCTCAATCTCTCTCAAAAATTTTTAATAATTCAAAAAGGTTTATCACAAGTCAATATTAATAGAAGAATTATAGACATTGATAGGAATTCACTAGAAACATTCAACTTTGAACTTTGTAAGGGGAGAAGAAACACAGAAGAACTGAATATAGCTTTGATGTCCCATGAAAAATATATATTTTAACTTACAAGGATCAGAGTTCTTGATGAAATGAAAAAAAAAGTAAATTGAACAAATAAATTTTTAAAGAAAGCAAAGAGGTTGGTTCATAAACTCAGTGAAGGATAGAAAATTAGAGGTTCATTATTATCTAAACACTGATTATTATAACCAGAAAAACAAACACTGACACACATTATAGCAAAACTCCTCAAAAAATATAAAGTTAAAAGCTTGGGAACAGGAAGAAAAATGTGCTGCAGAGGGCACAAGCATTCTTGATATCTGGGCAACTTCTATCTTTGACCTTAGGGCTGGAGAGATGAATTGGTTGGTATGGGGCTCACTATGTAAGAACGAGAACATGAGTTCAGTTCCTAGAACCCACATTTAAAATAGTTGCACCCAGTGTCATGCGTTTCTAATCTCAGCTCTGTCAGAGAAAGGCAGATCCGTGAAGCTCACTGGCTAGGTAGCCTAGTCAACCTGGTGAGTTTCAAGTTAGTGACAGACCCCACTTCCCTAAGAACAAACAATGGATGATGCCTGAGAAATAAAAATCTAAAGTGTCCTCTGGGGGAGAGGATAGGAGGAAACAAACAAGATGGAAAGAGGACATGTTATAAAAACGAGTCTAAATAGAACTACAAATAGTTAAGAAAATCTATGGTAATTCCTTAGTAGTAACCAACTCTTAAAAAATGAAATACAGAATAACAAACGAAGATCCAAGACTTAAAGACAAATAAACAGAGCAAAAAAGGTATACCTATGAAGTATCCATCTTCTTGGAAATTAGGTATCCAGTATGATCCCAGTCCTCTAAATCCCCAAAGACCAAAGTTCCTATTGAGTCACCTAGCAGGATGTTCCCAATACTTTTTTCCAATTGGACAGCCAGTGGAGGACAACTGTGAATTGGAGAGAAGAGTCTGATTCAAGATAATAATCAAAACAGTAGAAAAGAAGAAATTCAGAGAAAATGGAATAATGCAAGAAAGAAAAATAAAATAGAAGAGGTACTTAAAGCAAGAAAACAAAATTTTCAGAAACTGAAGTAAAACTTGTACTCAAAGATATAGAAGGAAAACATTGAAAAGAGAAGTGATGGAAGTAGGGTAAAGCAATGGAAATTGTGTGTGTGTGTGTGCACACATATGTGTGTGTGCATGTGTGTGTGCACACATGTGTGTGTGCATGTGTGTGTGTCTGTGTCTGTGTGTGCACACATGTGTGTGTGCATGTGTGTGTGTATATGTGTCTGTGTGTCTATGTGTGTCTGTGTGTGTATGTGTGTGCACACATGTGTGTGCATGTCTGTGTGTGTGCACACATGTGTGTATGCATTTGTGTGTATGTGTCTCTGTGTGTATGCGTCTGTGTGTCTATGTGTGTCTGTGTGTGTATAATTTTTTTCCATAAAAGGGAGACACTGAAAATTAAGAGGAGAAAATTGTTCAAGTGTAACTCAGACTCAATATAATGAAACATCTAGGAATTCAGGGAACAAATGGCCTCCCCTTCCACATACACACACACACACACACAAAAATATATAAGAGAATAAAAAAAGAATTATTATTATTATACAAATAGTTCAGAATAATAACTTAACATTTAAAGTAAACCAAGAAAGAACAATATCTGAAAACCTGGCAGAAAATATAAAGAAAGGTATCTGATCCTTCACAGCAGGTGTGGGCCATTCAAGTGTGAAGTTTGGGGTTTCAGTCTCCAGAACCTACCTACATAAAGCCAGGTACCTAAAGATATGTCCGTGTTCCCAGTGTCCCTGCAGTGAGGAAGTGGAGACAGGAAAATCCCCAGTTGCTCAGAGCTGGGGTGGGGCATGGTTGCAGCACAGCTAGTCCCACTCACACAGCAGTGAGCAACAGAGATCCTGCCCCAAACCAAGTGGCAGGAAATGACCTATCCCCAAGGTGGTCCTCTGTCCTCCATGTATGATCTGAGGCACAAGTGTGCTCACATTCACACACACACATACAGAGAGAGAGAGACAGACAGAGAGAGACAGAGACATCATAAACACGCACACATAAACAATGCAAATATTGCTATTGTCTTTAGGATCTAGCCCCTCCATTTCCAGGGATTTTTTGTTTTTTCTGAAAATGATTCTTTCATTGAAGGTAGAATAGCTGGGTATCCATCTAACTTAGGGGCATTTGGAAGGTTACAAATTCCCATCAATAAAATCTCAGCTAAATGAATTATATGCAGCCTTCAAATATAATGTGAGGTGATAATATTTAATGACGTGGAAAAAGTTTAGTACTTTATCATTTAATATGATGACGGCAGGACAGTATCGTGGTACTGCCATGAACTGATCTCAGCTGGGCACTGAGGAGCAAGCTCACGGTGTTCCTTCTCTGTCTTTCTCAATCTTTCAGACTTGTTCCATTTTCATCAAATGTACAGCTCCTTTATTTATCCCTGATTCAGTGGTTGTCCTTGCTTTGAACACCATCAAGTTAGTTGATGATAACAAACTAATATACTATTGCAGTTCTATCATCACAGTGGTCTATCATTTTGGATCTTACCAATCCCTGTTACACTGAATGCAATATCATCTTTATAGAAGGTTGATTTTTACTATCACCTTATTATGCTTATTACCCTTCAGACTCTTTCTGAATCTTTTCCACTCTCTCTTTGATGTTTTTTTTTTCCCTCTTCCCAACTTCTCTCTAAATTGATTGTCCCTTGAAATAAACATGATTTATGCTGGGCTGTCTTCCATCTTAAGCCACACATACACAGAGACAAACACTTGGCTGTGAGCTGAGGTATCTGGTGGGTGTTGAGGTGTGTACATATGTGACTCTTATGCACTCTTATGGAGCTTGGTTCAGCTGGGTGACTACTTTACAGTCATACAGTGTTTCATCTGTGCATAGGCAATGAAAATTGGGTGTTGCTTAATTGCTTCTTGGAACATCAGTCTGGGTGGAAGAAATTTATGTTTTTCAAACAAAAGAATTATTTGAACAGAATTAACTGTACATTAATTTTTTTCTCTTTGGGGAAATATCACTCCACAGCTTTGTTTTCAAACAATGCATTAAATCTAATACATCAGACAAGCTTAAAATAAAAAATAACGTATTGAGCAAACAAGATTGATAAGGAAATATAGATGCATGGGTTCATTATTTACAGGATTCTTAGACGGAATAAAAAAAACAACCCAAACATATTCTGGTAAATATCATACTCAGTGATATAGCTTGGGATGACATGGATGCCTTTCTCTGAGTTAATGTGAACGGCTTTGAATCCAATGAAAACACTAAAAGTGAAATGTTTACTGAGATTACAGAATCTCTCTCTCACCCTTCAGTGATGAAAAAATACTATTTGGCACAGACACATTTTATGCAACATAAATTTAAATTGCCCAGAATCCACGTGATAGAAAATAGGTGGCGGGTGACAGAAACTCCCCCTGTTATTACCAGCTTTGGGACCGAAGCTCTTCCAAGTACGCTGTAAATACCTGTTCTGTAAACTGCTTCCTTGCTATACAGTGAAAATGTCGATGTTGATACTCAACAATATTATGGTCTGTATTTATTGCCTCATAAAGTTAAACTAACTATGCATTAGCCATGCTGCTGGTGGAAACTTGCCTAATGTGGTTTATGGTGGTGTAATTCTGCCAGGCCCCACACTGGAGCAGGGCGGGGCAGCACTGCCGTCATTAATTAAAAGGATAAAATGGACTTTTCACATGTGGCTTAGAGCCCAACTTTAATTACCCTTTGGCTGGAAGGCCTCTAGTGGGGTCACTTCTGTGAAGAGTTTCTGAGGTTGCTGACAGTGCCTTCTGTGCTGATAGATTCCGAGAAGGCCGTGGTGATGGTCTCACCACTTGTATCATTAAACTTCATTTTAAGCTTAGGAGGAGTACTCAGTTGCCTTGTTAGAAGATGATTTATTATTTTATTGACATCCTTTTATGAGACACTGAAATTTATTTATAGATGTGTAAAATTAATTCTGTTTTGTAATATTTTCTTTCTTATAGTTCTATAGTCTCATATTTATAACATGAAAGACTGATTCCAAATGACTAACTTTCAAGACTCATTGCACATAAATCTAAAAGCAATAAAACTCCAATATGTCAATAATATTACCAGTAAATCTAATTGTGCAAAAGGAATCTGTTGCGGTCCTTCCATGTGCTGGGCAGTGTTCTAAGACATCCATGCACTGTGCAGTGTGTAGCACTTCCTAAATCCTGTAGAGTGGATTTCATTATCATCCTTGATAACAGGATACTACAGATAAAAAGGGATGAAGTAACTGCAACATGCTCTCTAAGGGAGGGACAGGCATGAGTTTGAAATTCTTTCTCTCGCTGAAATATAGCATCAGTTTTAAACCACCAAATTACTTGAAAGAAGAGCAAAGTGAATATTTTTAACCACACAGCAATTGCCTTATCTAACATTTCTGTGCTAACCTGTGGGAGCCCGTTCTCGGGTTCCTCATGGCTTTACCCAGCAGGTCCGCATAGAGGATGATTAGGACCATGGGCCTGAGTGCAGGTGTCTGAGATGGTCTGCATTTGGCTGTGCTGGGGGAGGAGGTCATTTGCTCCACCCCTTGGCGTCTCTATAAAAACCCTGGGGCCAAGCCAGTCGGGCCGTTGGAATAGGTTCCAGGCCCTCTCGAGGCTATCCTTTATTTTCTATCTGTTTATCTCCGCAAGATTCTCCGCAATAAATCCTTCTATCTAATATTTCCTGCTGCTCACACTCAAGAAAACTCTGGGAAGCTGTGGGGTTGGTGGGTAAACGCTCCACACTAACCCATCTAAAACTTTGACAAATGATAACCACATCTGTAACTTAGCATTTAACTCTTAAAAGATATCTATCCATAATAGCCAGGAATTGGAAACAACCTAGATGTCCCTCAAAAGAAGAATGGATAAAGAAGATGTGGTACATTTACACAATGGAGTATTACATTTTTTTTAGCTGTCAAAAAGTGACATCATGAAATTGGCAGGCAAATGGATGTAACTAGAAAAAAAATAATCCTGAGTGAGGTAACCCAGACCCAAAAAGAGAAATATTGCATGTACTCACTTATAAGTGAATATTTAGCCATTAAGTAAGTGATAACCAAGCTACGATCCACAGTCCCAGAGAAATGAGGTAAAAAGGAGGTTTCTAGGGGGACACAGGGATCTCCCTGAGAAGGGAAAATAGAACAGATTTTATGGGCAGACTAGGGGTGGGTTGGAACTGGAACAGGGGAATCAGATGGGGGAGGAAATGGGATGGAGGGAGAAACTGTGGGGAGAGATGGCTGGAATTGGGGAAGGACATTTGGGGGTAATGTGGAAACCAATCACAGTGAAAACATCCTGGGATGTATGAAGATGATCCAAATGAGGACTCCTACTAATGGGGGATATGGAGTCTCAACTGGCCATCTCTGGTAGCCAGGCTAGGAATTGTTAATACTCAACTGAATTGTTGACCAAGAGTTTGGAAATCCCCAAACAACCTAGGCTGTTGCTAAGATAAAAGGTTGTTCTCTGCAACCTGACAGAGGGACCTCATTGCTGGGGACAGCATGCACAAAACTCATTGAACACAAAGAAGTCAAGCTGGTGCCTACATGAAGCCTTCATCTACATGTTTTAGTCTCTTTGGTGTGGAAAGGTACTCTATTCCTTCTAAATATCTACATGGAATATATTGTATTTTTAAAAAGAAGACTTTTTTATTTTGTCCTGTTTTATTCTATCCTACTTTATACAAGATTTCATATTAATTATTTACCATTAATACTGTTTTACATTTTGATATCACATTTTGGACAGTGGCATCACTTTGAAGCTTGAGTCTTGTCCTTTGTCAAGGTTTTACAGTCTTTTAGACATCGTTGCTTCCTGACATGGGACAGCTTCAGCTCATTATTTGATGCCCAAATCTATACCAAGTCATTTCAGCAAGTGTCTACACCTCTTTCATGGGAAACTTGCAAACTTTGTCCTGTAATTGGGTGCACATACTGTTATGGGCTATATTTCCTTCTATGTCCTCTCAGCAGGCATGAACATGTCCATATATTTGCTCATATCACAAACACACAAATATAATAAACACAAGGTTGGATTGATACATATAGTTAAAATCAAAGCTTCATGACAGAGGATTTGTTAGTGAATTGTTTGGCAAAATATCAAAAACAAAGACAAGGAAAAATAAGTTGGATTATATCAAAATTAAGCTCTTGTGCATTAAAGGCTATTGTTCATAGAATGGAATTATTAACTAATGTAATTAAATTTTGGAAGATTTAAAAGGGTTTGGAGCCAGGCGGTGGTGGCGCATGCCTTTAATCCCAGCACTCGGGAGGCAGAGCCAGGTGGATCTCTGTGAGTTCGAGGCCAGCCTGGGCTACCAAGTGAGTTCCAGGAAAGGCACAAAGCTACACAGAGAAACCCTGTCTCGAAAAAACCAAAAAAAAAAAAAAAGAAAAGGGTTTGGAAATGGATTCTAGGTGTAGAATGATGTGAATGTATTCAATGCTATTGAATTATATAATTAAAATGGCAAACATTGTAAATATTTTGATATAATTGATAAAATAATCCAACTACCACAGCTTTAACCTCCTGTCCACTAACTCTATATTATATCTTCTTTCTTCCACAATAATCTCATTGATGAAAAATTGGATATTTAAGAAATACCATATAAAAATCAATTATATTAATTTGCCTGCTGTACCACTCAGTATTGTGTGTTACTGCTCACTTTCTGTGTATTTGCTTTGTCCTTCGCTGAGAGAGTTAATTTGGTGTCCAATTGCTATTGGAAACATCTTCCATTTATATACATGCAACTTCATTTATTTTTAAGGTCTCTTACAAGGTACATGATGCCATGATTTTTATGTACTCTTGATTACTTTCTGATTCTACTATGATGAAATTCATCTTATTATTGCTAGTGATATATCTTCCTGGATCTAATCTGCCTGATATTATTGTAACCATGCTAGATTTTATTAATTAAAGTCATTTGTAATTGATACATAAGACACAATTATACATATTAATGGGATTCCATGTGCTCATTTGATATTTTATAGATTGTATAATGTTTAAACCAGGTGAAACATTTATTTCCTCAGACTTTCTTTTTAGGATGGACATTAAAACTCTTCTTTCTAGTTTTCTAATATATACCAAGGTTGAGAAAGGAGGAAGGAGGTACAGAGGAGGGTTCATCAGTGGACAATATGTCATAGTTATAAGTCCAGGGACTGAGATGTCTCCTTGTATAAAGACATTTGCTGCCAAGTCCGGTGACCTGAATTTGATCCCCAAGATCCTCATGGTGAAAGGAGAAAATCAGTTCCCACAAGTTGTTCTCTGACTACCACACTTATATCATGGCACACACAGACACACAGACAGACAGATAGATAGATAGATAGATAGATAGATAGATAGATAGATAGATAGA
>CABHPQ010155607.1:4629-15008 GCA_902168405.1 Peromyscus aztecus | reverse complement strand
ACACACACACACACACACACACACACACACACACACACACACACACCCCTGAAACAACAAACCCGAAGCAACAGATTAACAAACAAAACGAATCCCAAGTGTTTTAGAGCAACGCTTGGGTCGCTTGTCAGAAAGAAGATTGACAATGGAGCATCATTTTTTTTTTTTTTAATCTCTCCACAAGAAGAGGAGAGGGAGACAACAGACACCAGCAAAGCATTCCTAAAACACGATATGCTACACATGTTCCCAGTAGGGAGAGGTAAATTGCCCAGCCAAATGGTGAGGGCTTCTCTTTTTGGTACCTGTTTACCTGTGAACAAATTATGCCTGTCAGCTTCATTAATATCAGTGCCAAGAGAGAGAATTTTACTGTAGTGGGAGGGACGTGTGGTGTGTGTGTGTGTGTGTGTGTGTGTGTGTGTGTGTGTGTGTGTGTGTGTTGGAAGGTGCTTAGGCTGGTGAGCACGGAGGGAGGCGACTTGGGGCAAGAGACCAGTCTTCGCGTGGCCAGGTCTGGTGACTTATCTGGGGAGTTATCCGGCCAAGGCTGCGGGGCCGGGGCTCGAGTTTCCCCCTCGGAAGAGATACGCCTAAAAAGGCTTCCCCGGGACAGCCAGGCCCTTCCGATCTCATTGTCTGCAAAAGGGGACTTGAGGTGGGAGCCATCATCCCCTTGGCTGCGGCTTGGATTAGGCCTGGTGTTTTCTTCTAAGAGCTCAGCTGCTTCTCCGTGGAGGCAGCGGCGCTGGGCGAGTAGGGAGGCCTGCAGGCTGGGCTCGCGGGTGCCCGCGCACTGGGCGGGGGCCGCTGGCACCTCCCAGAGCACGCCGGCCCCCGCCTGCGACCGCCACCCGCTCCGAGCGGCGAGGGTTTGCTCGCGGGCCGCAGTTGAGCTAAGGGCACCAACCTGCCAGCAGGCTAGGAAGAGGCGCTAGAGGCCGCGGCGTCAGCTTCCCCAGGCAGCCGTTTCTGATTCCACCTCGCAGCCCAGCTTTGTTTTCCTGACCTGCTCGCCGCCACTGGGCCGCGTGCCTGCGAGGGGAGTGTGTGCGTGTGCGTGTGCGTGTGCGCGGGGCCGTGCGTGTGCGCGGAGGCCGCGTGCGCGCGCGGCGGGCGGGGACCCTCCCGCCAAGGACATGCTTGGCTGGCTGTCCTCCGGCTGCACTTGGCGGGAAAGCTGGGGGCCGGCGGCCGGGCAGGGCGCCTGCAGCTCTCAGGAGAGCCTCCCTTCTGCTCCCCCGGCCACATTGACAGACGGGCGGCCGTCGAATTTTTGCAGAGCACCACCCCCTCCTCGCCCTGGGTCGCGCAGGCTCCCACTATGGCCCCGGGCTCCTAGGTATCCGCGCCAACGCTGCCTCCAGCTCCGGGCGGGCAAATAGGCCCAGGGGAGCAGACAGCCCTCACCGGGACAGATTCCTGCACCGCCTCCCCCTCCTCCCACGCGCCCGCACCCCTGACAGCCTGCTGCTGGTGTTGCAGGATCCGCACCTTCCCTGAAAGCCCCCACCTTTCCTTCTACACACTTCCAGCCCCTCCTCCTGCACCTAAGCCTCTCTGGCACACACACACTCACACACACACACACACACACACACACACACACACAAGCTTTTTCTTCCTTCACAACCCTTATCATGCATGATGCCTGGTACCTTTTGAATAAAACTGGAGTTTAGAGAAGACAAATCCTTAATGTATACCTTGTCTTTAGCGAAACACTAACCAACAGAATGGGGGGAGGGCGGCTTGAACCAAAAGACCTATCAACAACAAAAAAAAAACCTCTGCAAGTCAAAAGGTCATTCTACAAGTTTGTAAATAAAATTGCAAAGGGAACCCCGAAAGAAAGGGGAAAAAAGGAGGTAGGGAGGCAGAAAGGCCCACAAGTTAATAAAATGGTGCTCTGGGAAAACAAGACAGAGGGATTCTTTTTAAAATGTGTCTAAGAAAGCAAGAGGAGAAAAGCTGGGTAATGAGAAAAAGGAAGAAAATAAAAGGTAGAAAAGGCAAAATAAGTTTCCAAAGAAATGTGTGCTTTGCATTCTACAATAGGAAAATGTAGCCATTGCCCTCCTTCAGACGAGACATTTCTAATTTGTTCCGTCTGTCAGGAGGGGACTATGAGAGGTTTGGGTGCAAATTCATTATCTCTGGCAACGCAGAACGTAGTGTGGGGACTGCAAAAGACCGTGGCAATGGATGAACAATAGGGCTTCAGTTCATCAGTAACAAAAGCAGTGGGGAAATTGGTTGAGTTTCAGAGCACGTCCTCCTCGGCAGAGGGGGCTGGACTAGACCTTGGACAGCCCCCCCAAAAACTTGCCGAGCCTCGCACACACCACTTCACTCTGCACTCAGAGGCTCAGGGAGCAAGTGCTTGGGAGTGGGGGGGAAAGTTGGCTTTTTCCCCCTCCTTGGTCTTTTGCGCCCTTCTCTCTCCCTCAGAAGAGAAGAGCGGCGTAAACTATTTTAGACGCAATCAAGGAAGCATTGCCCACCATGTGGAATTGAGCGGCAGTTTTAAATGTACTAAGAGAAGACTGATATGAAAAAAAAAAATTTTTTTTCCCTTCTTTTTTGGAGACGCCTAAAGGAACCTGTTTGTGTGCTGTGGCCACGTTCTGCTGTGAGTGGATCTTGTCTTCTGCCTGGAGGCTCGATTTCGGTCCGGCTGGATTTGGGGGAACAACACTGCCTGGCGCAGGGACATCCAGTGAGTATCTTGGCTGCGTGAAGGCTGCAAGCTCCGCCGGCGGCGCCAGGCCCGCAGTGCCGGTAGTTGTCCGGTACCCACACCAAGAGCCGGGCAAGGGCCGCTCCGAGGGCCAGTCCGGGGCTTTGCTTCAGCTAATTGATTGTATGTCTCCAATGCCAAACCTGTTGATCTTGTGAGTTGTCCGAGCCAGGACTGTTAATTATCCTTCGGGCTGACCCCTAAACGCAGAGAGATGCCAGGAAAAATTCACACAGGGAAAAGAAATTTTGTATGTAAATTTTTGGTGTTGGTGGCGGGATTTTCTTCTCTTAGACGCAGTGCTAAATATAATAGTGCTTTGCGCTCTTGAATTCTGGGTTCTCGTTTTGAATAATTTGCCTATTTTGAATCGCCCCAAAGTTTCGGTTACCTGGCACCGAAGCCACTGTCTGATTAGATCTTGGTGGAAAACTTGTACGATAGCTAGCTGTATCTGGTAAATTTTCTCCTTTTTCTGCTTTCTGGATTTTGGAGGGGAGAGACCACTTTACAGGGCTGTCCGGAGTTTAGCTTTAACCGAAATGCAACCTTCATGGTTAGTTACTGGTACTTGGAGCTATTCAGCTTCAGACGCCTTTGGAATCGGAGCGAAGCCTGTTCTTCCTTTGCTTAGAGCCCCAAATCAACTGAAGGCAAGACCTTCTTTCGGTGGTGAGGGACTACTATCCGCAGAAAATCCCGGGCGAGGAGAGCCCTAGCAATGTATTTTTGCATTAGGATCTGCGGTTTTTTTCTCTTGCAAATGTGGCGACGGTGCTTGAATGGAGTACTGTCTGAAGGGGTCAGGGCAATTCAGTGGAATTGATCAGAAGTTAGACCCTAGGCCCTGTCAAGTCACGGCCACGGCCGTGGGGTGGGGGTGGGGGTGGGGGTGGGGGTTCAGAGCTGTGGCTGCCTTGGGCCCACAAGGATGAAGTCAGACCGTTTTCTCCCTCTCTTGGTGCCCACACCTGCCTACCACCTCTATCTCCTCCTTGGCACCAGTAACTAGGGCAATGGCAGGAACGAGCCACTGTAGTCATCATCATTGAACCGGTGTAGTACTTTCATTTTGCAAAAACAACACGGCTCCACCCCTCCAGCCCAAAATAATAGTAAGAATCAAAAAATCATTAAGAAAAAAAAACAACCTATTTTCGGGAGTGTGTAAGACTTCCTAATATTGGGTTGTAGGGGTGGGGTGGGGGAAGGGTATGAAAATCCACCACTTTACAGCAATCAGGTTTTACATTATTCATTGATTTACTAAAGGAAAGAGCCAATCAGGAGCCATAGATGTGAATGCACATCTCACTGTGCCGTGCGGCCTTACAGTAAACTATTTGCATCTTCCGAATGGATTAGACATTTATCCTGGGATTCCCATTGTCTGAGAGGCCAGGAAATTCAGTCCCTTAAACATTTAGAAAATAAGACTTCGTTCCAGACTTAAAATCCTTGCATGGTGGGGCTCTCTCTTCTCTTTTGTATGGCAGGTTACAAGGTTCAAATCCCTAATGTTTCTTAAGTCTCTCTTCTTTCCAAGCTAAAAATAAAAGGAGAAAGAAAAATTAATTTCCCAAACCCCTCTAGATCCTGCATATTTTGCATTCCCATTATCATGCATGTCTCCATTTAAATGCAAATTAGCATATTTAACCCTGTGGGTGCTAAGGCCCAAGATACACAGTACTGGTGTTTTATATAATCTTCTGGTATTTTAAGGAATCCCAGTAATTGTTATACTTTAAATTAAATCTATATATTATGGTGATGATATATATAAACTGTGATCATTTGTTTTATTGCCTATTTTTCAGACGAGCTTCAAAGAAGCATAAAATGAGCAGACTATTCAATCAAACAAAGGTAATTTAAGATTTTTTTTATTTGATAAAATATGACTGATGTACAAAACCAAAATAGTGTATTGTTTACTGGTGGACAGGTCTGCAGTATATTACATATTTCCCCTTGCAACAGATAGAATTCCAGAAACATCGAAGTTTCAGTGTGTTCAGTTGTTTCTCCTGAGGAGCCTTTGTGAATATGTATTAATATATACATACATGTATATGCATAAAGCACAATATAAATATAGCCTGCAACAGCCTATAAGAAAGAAGCTCATATTCAGAAGAAAGAGTAAGATACGTTTATCATAATGTAAGTCAGTTAGGTACATTACTTGAACCATGGACATGGCTGTAAATAAAATGGCTTTTTATAAAGACAATAGTAGTGTTGACTGTATTAATAGACTACAGTTTGCACACCTGTAATTCTTACAAACCAAATATTTAAAAAGAATTGATGTTAGGCCAGTCCTTTATGTATTCTGCATTAATGTAAATAGGATTTAGAGGTGTTCTAAATGTTGGTCATAAACCAAACGTATTTGAATTAAGTAAATAGCATAATTCTGACCCAAATATGGGGGAAATCATAACTTTTTACTTTTAACCAGCAGATATTGTTTATTCCCAAGTAAACCAGGATGTTTCAAAGTCATGTTTCAGAAATCTGGAGACCTATAAAATGATCAGAAAATAAGCATGACCATCACATCCTCATCTACTGGCTACTGATGTACATTCATTAGAGAATGAGCAGGCAGGCTTTTGAATTCCGTATATCCTTCAGGATGCTGATTTTCAAGCAAATATTATGTAGCCCAGCTAGATAGCTTTTTAAAAGCAAAAATATCTAACTTCAAAGTGTGGTTGTTGAGAGCTGCTCTTCACATGTGACTGCTGGGACTCCTTGGAGCTGTGTAATTGTAACATATTGTGGGGTGTATATAATAACACATATGATAAACCATGTTGTAAATCTTGGCAATATTATACACAATCAGGCACTCAATGTTAAATCTTAGTGTATTTAATTTTCTTCTGTGAGCCTGAGAGGTTGATAGAGAAGTAAAATATTTAATTGGCTACATGGCTAATGAACAGACTGCCCATAATCCTCATCTTGGCTCATTTCACTTATTGGGGTTCCCATGATGAATCTGTTTTGAATACCAAGCATGGAGACCAGTGTTAGAGTAAGTTGGCATGACTATATAGCATTCCCTGAGCAGGTGCCATTGAAGACGGCATCTTTTGTAGTTTCTAATGGCAGAAACACTCATTCAGTGTGTTAACTCTCATTGTAGATGCTGTTTCTAAAAATGCATCTTATTGTTAAGTATGGGGATAGAGTCATAATAATTTTCAAACTCAAAAATATGAGGATAATACACACCCACCAACAGATAAATATATAGCCTGCCCTCTCACACCTAGACACACGTGAAGCAAAGGGACAGTCTAAAACCATTCTTGATTTCTTGGGCTTTGACTCACAGAGTTGAGGAGACTTGATCATTTGCTTGCTTTATGTAATACCTGCCAGATCACTAATTACTCTGCTGCTAGTTCTTGGAAAGCAAGGCCACAGTGCTCTTTAATCTTCTAAGCTTCAAAGCTCATTAGGATTTTACACGATGTCAGAAGTGGCTTGTGCCTCAGTGAGTTGTTTATGTTGTGACCATACGGTTTAAGAAGGAACAAAAATTCCATGAATGTGTTTTAAAAATTGGACTGTAGTTTACATGTGCATTTTATATCTGACTTCTTGCTCATGATTTGATAAGAAATATAGATGAGTTCTTTCGATATCTTAGTCTTTTCTAAACAACCAGTAAAAGAATGCTTAACACAAAAGTAAACAAATTAATCTAAGGACAAATTGGCATCTCTGTTACTAAGCCATATCTTAATTGGTGTGATATTATGTTTAAACTCTTCATTGGAGATTTTTCCTACCATTAAAAAAAAAAAAACCTTGTCAGTCTCTTTCACAGGGTTTATATATATGTGCTCTGTATGTGGTTGAATAAGCATGTTCTCATTCACGTCTTAAATGAATAAATTAGTGAATTACTGAGAAAACTGTATGTTACAAAAAATGTAAAAGTGTTTAGCCAATGGGGAAGATAGACGCATTATGGAATTGAGAGTACAGTGGCACCTGGTGACGTGTGCAACGGATGTTAAGAAGGACGAATTCTCTTTTAGCATGTAACCTAAAGAACAGCAACATCACCAAAAATAATTAGTAATTTTGAACATACTTCATAACGCTTACCCACAGAGACTACGCCTCTTATGGAGATTACCATGGATGTTTTGTTGAGAGGCAGCTGAACGGTAGATATCATAGATGTGCTAGAGAGATCATCTATTATAAAGGATGGAAAAGGAAAGGGACTCTTGGAAGTGATTTTAAAGTCACACTTTAAAAACTTCTAAGACAATGAAGGAAGCTAATTAATTTATTAAATTCTGCTTCTAGATAGAAGACAGATATGAGTAGGTGGGGCAAGAGAAGATGGGGTGGCAGCACGCTCTTCACATCCAGGTGTTTTATCTGTATTTTCAGGAGACAATAATTGTGTCGTAATTTTATAAGCAAGTCTAATGCATTTTTCCGGGAAGAAAACTGGTGTTGACAACGGTAGACAAAGGCTCAGCATTTTACTACAGCAGAGTTGTGTGCAACATTAGACACTATTGCTGCAGTGTTTACCTGTGCTGCATTCTAACGCACACACCCTTCATACGCAATCATTTAAAAAAAAAAAAGATGAAGCTCGTCTGCTTAGATCGTTCAGTTTGAACTTACAGAACAAAATATGTTGCCCTATCGCCATGGTACACAGATACAAAACATGACTGAGCTGTGAAGCCGTTGAAAACACAACACCAAAGCAAATTGTCAATGTAATCACACATCGACTCACTGCGTAATACAGATCTGTTTCCCAGCCCCAGAAAGCGAGGCCCTGCTTTAAGCAATAGTAAAGTGCCTTCCATCTGCCGGCCTATGTATGCAGTCTGCCAGAAGAGAGATGCAGGCAAAGACGTTCCCCAGACCTGAAATGCTTTTATCTGTCCTTAGAGAGAGATTTCCTCCAGTCTTTGGATGTTAGAGCGATCTACACTAGCGTCGAGGAGGTAAAAGGCCGCGGGTTGCTTTTCCAGGAACAGTCGGTAGTGCTAGTGGATGAAATGTTGATTGAGAAAATAGGGCTTTGCTGCAAAGCTGCTCCTGCGTCGCCGCCGCCACCACTGCTGCAGCTGCCGCCGCCGCAGCCTCCGCTACTCCTGGCAGCAGGCTTGGGGCAGTTGGCTGATCACTGATGCATATCAATAACCATGTACTTGAGATTTCTCATGACATCATCATTACCTTGGTCTCCCGCGGTCTCAAACCTTTGACCTTGCCGGGCTGGTCCACAATTTGGCAGTGAAAGCCCCTCCAATGATGGCCCTTTTCTCCTTCTTTCAGACCGGGGGCAGCAGTACGCCAGCAAGACAGCATCTTCTCCCCAGCCTAGAAGTCCTGAGAAATCGAGGATCTCCCCCTAAAACATTCACATACAAGATATGTGCAATCAAGCTGCCAGCACTTGGTAAAAAGCTCATGATGCCTAACCCAATGATCCGGAGCAGATCTTTGAATCAGCTGTCACTTCTATAGAATGGGATTTTCCCCCTCTTCCTTTTTAACCAGCGCTGGAAACTGCCGATGGCTTTATACATCTCAGTAGAGGAAGGCTAAAGAATCTTACGTGAGAATGAAGCAATTTACAATGCAAATAGAGGCCTGTGAAGGGATGGACGCTGCTGCTCACGGGAACAGCTTGCTGCATCTTAGTCGCTGGTTCTTATTTTCTGATATTAATAGATGAATTGTTGGCTAACGCGGCTGGAGATTACTTGCTGGAAGGGAAAAAAAAGTTTGGAATAAACTCTGAATGCAACAGCTCTTATTTGGATGTTTTAGCCGCACACACTCAGACAGAAACCAGGTCATGTTTGCATGAAAGGAGGAATCTTAACCGCGGCAAATATCCTGGAGGACTACACTTCTGTAAATCCAGAGTGAATCGGATCTGGAGTCCAGCCAGAGGAAGACAGCCCTGTGAGTGAGGGAAGCGAGTTGTTATCTTTGGTTATCTAGCTGTATGAGTGTATTGGTCTTCATAAAGCTAGATAACCGAAAGTAAAAACTCCTTCAAGATCACCGAGGAGCGGTCCAGAATGAAAGACTCCAACCAAGAGACAGTAAAAACGAGAAAGGTCAGGAATGCTTATTGAATCTAACTTTTCTTTTCTTATGATTACAAGTGGGAAGCAGGCAATTTAGTGACGCACAGGCTGAAATCTAAAGGGCCAGGTTTTGAGAGGGGCTGTACAACTGAAGGAGAATTGTGTGGTGTTTTTATGGGCGAAGATGCATGTACTGTTCTATACTGTTCTATTTTGAAGCAAACGTTTACATATGAGAAATGTTTTTCTTAGAAAGCTGTTACAGTGATGCCTGAGACCTCGTTTAAAAATGATTCCATAATTATGCAGATTTGGGCAGTTCCCTTCTGAGGCCCCTCCCTCAAGTTTGAAGCTGGTGCTTGGAAACTTTCTATGTACATTAAATTCTATGAGGTCAGACTTTCAGTAAAGCTGATACTGGAAGGTTAATAATTTATATCTCCCGAGGACTTAGAGCTAGCAGGGGAAAATGGAGGAGGGGGCGTCTGATTTTTTATTCTTCTATTCAAAATACAAGGACAGATGCTTCTCTGTTCCAAGAGGGTTTCCTTGAGGAAGCTACTGAAGCAGAAAGACATGATGGAGACGAGATCGCCTCCCCTCTTGTCAAAGTGTTAAAAAAATGTTCTGTCTTACTCTGCGCCTAGCCTTGGAAAGGAAAGTGACAACGCCACAACCCACGTGTGCGCCTCCTCTCTTTTTGTTTAAGGATGATCAGGTCTATCCAGGAAACAGCTCTGGCATCCCAAACTGAAATAATTAGGACGTATATAGACCTGACAAAAATGGAAAGGGGGTGGGGAATCTGAGGGTCTGTCTTGCCTAATTGATTCCGCTAAACGGAAAGCAGGAGATGTGAACGACAGGACGCTCCGATTCCCACGCTCGGGGGCAAGTGGTAAAGCCTGGCCGGCAGCCTATGACAGACAGCCCTGTTGGGGGGCAGGGGTATGAAAAAAAACATCAAGCACACACACCATACTCATCTCCACCGCTTAAGAAAGTAAAGGCATTTCCCACCCACAGCCATCTGCAGCCTCCCAAACGGCAACACCAACTGTTTGGTAGCTGCTACGTACTGTTTCTGTTAATTTTTAAACCACTGTTTAATCTGGCCATGATTAAATCTGTCTTTCTCTTTTGGTGAAATTTTCATTATTTAAGGAAAGCAAGTGAAAAGGGATGCCAAGAACATCCCTCAGGGACATCCTCAGCCTGTGGTTTAGGGCCTTGTGATCACCTTTGGCTTTTGTTTTGGCTGTTATATTTTAAAGTCATGTCTCATAACCCCCATTATGACTGACTTCATCGGTTGTTTACCTCTTTCTGTGACACTCGGGAACTTGGCCTACTTATGCTAATCTCCGTTCTGGAAATAAAGCTAAAGTCACCAGTTTATACAAGGTTGATTACAATCACAATGTGTTTAAAAACTTGTTTAAGAATAGTCTTAGCAGGAAGTGTTCTACACAGTTTTTTCTCCTCCCTTTCTTCTTCTTCTTCTTCTTCTTCTTCTTCTTCTTCTTCTTCTTCTTCTT
>CABHPQ010155606.1:0-34920 GCA_902168405.1 Peromyscus aztecus | reverse complement strand
CCACTAGGAGTCACATAATTTCATGCTTCTATAAGACTGGTGAGCATCACTGGCTGTTCCCAGGGAGAGATCTGTTTATTCACAGGAGCCTATATAGGTGTTCTGTAATATACTCTCTAGTAGATTCTCCAGTCTTGTTCCACCAGAAACATGTCCCGAGGAGCTGCCTTCAGCTCAACTATTTCCTATCCTGTGTTAGAAACATGGCTTGGGGGAACTGACTACTGCTCAAGTGTATCTCATCAGTCTGAACATTTTACATGTTCATTTGGCCCAAAAGAGAGGGCTTCATGATTTATGTGGCTCTGAGCTGTGCATTCCAGGGCTGAGCTTATATCAGATTTGGCAATTTGCTTTTTTTTTTTTTCTTACAGGTAGAGAAGACAGCTAAATTCAGAGTGAAGTAGCTCAAGGGGAACATAAATTGGATATTATTCTTAGCTTAGCAGAATAGTATTGTACTGATAGATTAAGTTCAAAACATGGGATCAAGCCATTGAATACAGTTTATTTCACATTAAATTTGATGTGGCTGTTTGAATTAGTATTTTTCCCATAGACTCACATTTTTGAATGTATATCCCACAGGAAGTGTCACTATTAGGAAGTGTGGCCTTGTTGGAGTATATGTGGCCTTGTTATGGGAAGTATGTCACTGGGGAGGCAGACTTGGGGTCTCATATATGCTTCAAGACATGCCCAGTGCGACAGTTTTTCCTTCTGCTGCTTGCACATCAAGATGAAGATCTCTCAGCTACTTCTCTAAGACCATTTCTGTGTCTGCCCGCATGCCTCCACATCCTACCATGATGATAATGAACTAAACCTCTGAAACTATAAGCTAGCCCCAATTAAATGTTTTCCTTTATGACAGTTGCTGTGGTCATGATGTCTCTGCACAGCAATAAAACCCTAACTACGACATTTGGTAACTTAAGTTGCCCCATCATCTAATTCTTTGTCAGTTTACTGAAAAAATAATCCTTATCTCACAGTATTAGTGTACACACACACACACACACACACACATAGATGCATATGAAAGTGTATGAGCCCACATGAAAAAACTTAGAGTTTTAGCCCTTTTATTAACAATTTAAGCAAACATGTGAAACAATGCGATGGTAGCATTATGAAATTTCACTCATTATGTACTGCAAATTGAATTAGATATATGCTACCTTGTCGCACTTTAAATTGAGAAAGTGACCAAAGGAATATGAGAAATAAATGTAACAAAATCAATGGATTTTCATTGAACAGACTCTGATCTGAACAGTTTGCTTGGGAGAGTGGAAAAGTTTTAGCCCTTGGGCCATAGAGGTAGGAAGGAAGAGAATTTGAACACTTTTTCAGCTGTAAAACTAATGATCATCGATAGCTTCTCCTGGGAATTCTTTTGATTGAGTCTGATGACTACTCTCTGTAGTGTAAAGGAACCTAGGAGACAGGGATGGAAACCCCTGGATGACTGTGACCCCCTTAGCCTGAATTTCTACTTTGTCTGTTTTTTCAACTCTGTTTAAGTAATGGATACTATAGGCCAAGCACCAAAGCAAAGCTCTCTGTTAGGCAAACTCTTTCTAAACATCACATTGACAGCTGTGTCTTTTCATCTAGGCTGTTCTTCATGTTTCCTGATAATTCATGTAGTAAGCTATTTAGGTCATATAGGGAAATCTCTCTCTTTAACTTATTTATTTACTTCTTGTAATACTCTCTCTTTAACTTATTTATTTACTTGGAGAAAGAGGAAGTAGGTAGTACTTACTTCCTCTTTCTCCAACAGAATTGATGACATTGATCATCTGCTGAGTTACAGAGCCTCTCTTTGCTCTCTGTACTAATATTACAGTTTTGTCCTTTTGGTTGACACAGTGTCAAGTGTCTCTGTCACTGTGGTATCTCTATTTCAGAAGTGCCTCCTCAGTTCATGCAGATCATGTAAATGTTCAAGAACAATTTGTAGTAGTCTTAGTACAAATGGACCCCATGGCTCATATATTTGAATGTCTGGTTCCCAGTTGGTTTACTGTTTAGGAAGGATTAGGAGGTATGACCTTATTGGAGGAAGTGTGTCCCTGGGGTTAGGCTTTGAGGTTTTAAAATCCCATGCCAGGCCTAGTCTCTCCCTCCCCCTCCTCTCTCTCTACATCCTACTTGTTCATCAGATGTAAGCTCCAAACTACTGCTCCAGCTCCAGTGTTTGCTTACCACTGTGTTCCCCACAATGATGATCATGTACTAACTCTCTAAAACCCTAAGCAAGATCACACTTAAATGCATCTCTTCATAAGTTGCCTTGGTCATTACGTCTCTTCACACAGTAATAAAACAGTAACTAAGGTGCAATTCTATTGATATTGCTTGTGAAAATGAAACAAGCTCAAAGATACCTGTCCTAATTTGGAGGGACAGCAATAAGAATTTAGAACCAAGTAAAGTGTTTGCATCAATTTCCTTTCATAATTTTAATGATTTATTAGACTCTATTGCGTCTGGGTTAAATTCATCAATTTCTGAAAATATTTTGATAACTTTCTTACCAAGAATACTGTAAAAAAATGTCTGGATCTGTATCCTCATCACCAATGGCTCTGGCAATCCTGACACTTTAACTTTTAATGGAATGATTGTCCCAATGACCTGCTTCCTGCTCCTTCCTTCTAGCATTTATTCTCCTTGATTAAACCTGAAGTCTTTTGATATGTGATATTTTGTTTGAATATAACTTTACATAACACAAGTTGCTTTGACTGTTACAAATACTTAAATACAGTTTAGTAGAACGAAAAGTCCTGTGGTTATTTCTATGATCTCCTCAGATACGGGATGTGATGCTCGTGACACTTCCTTCTCTTTGTACATTTCCCTTCAGCAGTAAGCCACATAATCTCAATAATCAATTTTTCTCTCTTTCCATTGCATCTCAGTTTTGCATCTTTGTGATTTCTCATTTTATATCTTTGCTCTGAGATTTGGATATTCAGCATTTGTCACATTCAGTTTCTCTCAAAGAATTTTCTTCCATTTGGATCTATGAGGTGGGTTTGCTTTTAAAGTCCACACTTGTTAATGGACTCTTTGTGTCAGAAAACACCTTTGACATTAATTCTAGATAGTGTGTTCTGTTTGTCTATAGCAGGGTCTTGTATAGCCCCGGTGGGCTTTAGTCTCACAATTGAACAAGGCTGACCTGATCTTTCTGCCTCCAGTTCTTGAATGCTGGGATTATAGGTATGAGCTATCAGGCTTGGGCTAATATTTTTATTCAGAAAATTAACAATATAATTTGAGATAGAGCTCTGCTGTGGAAGAAGTGGCCTAAGAATCAATATGTCCAGGTAATGAAAAACAGTCTCATTAGTTAATTTGAATTTTATTTCCTACCTGCTGGTCTGTGATGAAAGGAATATGATTAAATGCCACCAGAGAAGAGATTTGGGGAAAAAGGAATCTTGAGACAGAGTGATCCTCAGTCTACACAGTGCAGACATAAAGTCACTGACTTCAGCATCCCCACCTCCAAGGCAACTAAGGAGCTGGAGAAGTGCTATTCACAGCCCCATTTTTTTATTTTAGCAGCAGCTCTTCTAGACCATCCATATCAGCTGCTCATGATATTCAGCCCCCAAATCCAGGCAGCTGTTGCCTAGCCTCCTGTATTCACCTCCTGTAGGAGTGCAATATAAATTAAAACATATTTGTATTACCACCAAAGAGGGAATAAAGTCCCAAAGGTTCATAATGCAAGACTGTGAAGGCTAAGCATGGCTTTCATTACCTGCATTGATGCTTATCCAGAAAGGGGTATGTTGAGGAAAGGAAACTATTGGGGAAGACAATAATTCTCAGGAAATGAAATTCATACAGAGAACAGTCAGATTCCCAGCTCATAGGGATGTTGCTCAGTGACTTTGCCTTATACTCATTTCAGTTATGTTTTGTGTTTGACATAATCAATGTTGAAGGAGTCCAGACTGAGGCCCTCCTGCAAGGTCAATGACAGATGGTTCACTATGAGCGAGTAAGATGGGAGGAAGTACTAATCTTTGTTGGAATAGACCTTTAACCTCTTTCATCATTTCCATTAAACTTTGACTTTGGAGTTTATTTCTAAGGTGCATTTTCAATAACATATTTGTGTCACTTACTAAGAAACTGAAGTACACATATTTTTCATTAGTAATTAGAAATTTGTAAAAATTTTGGATGCCAGATTATAAAGGATTTATGGAGTCATTTGGAATTGGCTTGTAAGAGAAAATAAAGAAAACATTGGAAAACAGCTCAGTCTCACTTTGGCTGTTTCTCAAAATTCAGTAGAAAGAAGCCAGAAGTGCCAACTATGGTAGGACACATCCACAATCCCAGCATTGGAGGCTAAGACAGGAAGATTGCGAATTCATGGTCAAACTATGCTACATAATGAGACCCTATCTCAATAAACAGGCAAATGAAACCTACATGAAAAAAAAAAAAAACACTTTGGAAGCAGCCTGGTTCTGATCTTTCAATGGAATTCTCTGGATATAGGGTTCACCCACAGAAAGAAAGCTAACATTGAGGAAAACTCTTTTTGAAATCATAAACAAATGACTGAATTCAGTGATGTTTCCTTTCCTAAATTGAGTTTTTCCTGTTTGGATATTCTAACTCGACCCATGGAACTGAAACCCTAGGAATCAATGACACCATGTTTCATGTGCCGTTTAGTCCCTTTCTGTCACTTTATATAACAGAAGACAATAGAACAAGGGCAAACATTATTTTAGAAACTAACTCTTAGCCAGATGTGATAGTCCACTTTCAATCCCAGTATTTGACAGAAAGAGGTAGGTGTTTCTCTGTGAGTTTGGGCCAGCCTGAACTACATAGTGAGACCATATCTCATAGCAAAACTAAATAAAACAAAAATCATAATAAACAAACAAACAAACATCTAGTTTCTACAAAAGAAGCTAAGGATACATAGGGGCAGTATGCGGATATCACATTAAAATAATAAAATACTGCTCAAATTCAGTTTTAAGGCATTGGAATATATTGTCATTGATAACAATGTTACAATGGATATGAAATAATGGAGCAGTTCTATCTTGACCTTTGGGTTTAGCTTTAAAACCAAGTTTTGTTTTTAAATTTGTTTAACAAAGTTACTTTCTTAGCTTTCTTTCTGTATAACCCTCCTCAATGAAAGAAAATGAAGAAAATTCTGACTAAAAATCTAGCAAATGTATTGGTTTAAGTCATATTAGTGCACAACTTGGCTTTGGCTTTACATTAGAGTATTTTGTACCTCAGAGTCCCCTAAAGGAAATATATCACTAACCCTCAGCTGAATGAGGCAAGGATCTGAAGAACTTGCCTTTTCCTAAAGGGCAGTATTTTTTACCCCCTAGAAATGGAAAACAGACAGATAGTCAAAATTGCTTTTCTGAGCCATGAAATAACAAGGGATTTGAACTCATCTACCCAGATCGCCACAAAATTGAATAAACTAAAAATAGCTTAGTGAAGAAGTGGATGAGGAGCCCCTTTGGGGAAACAAATTTCTATGGGAGTCTTTTGGACACAAACAGTAGAATTCCCTCCCTACATGTTTTGCCTTGAGTTTGGGTAGTGCATGGTTCCCTCATGACTTGTGTTTAAAGATGCTAAACAAAACAAGAAGCTTTACAGGAACTTGAACATGGAGATCTCTTTTCTAGAGAGGAATAAAGTCTAAACGAATTAAGAATAAACTGACAACCAATGAGCAGTCCTTACATTGTCCCTAAGTCAGCCTGTCATCATTTAGAACTACGTTTTCCCTTACAGTAGATTTGCATGTGTTAAGATTCATTTAGAAATGGCACATGAGCACCTGCAATTTGGCATTCCAGTTAGAGTCCCAGTGTATCACACACTTGATTAATAAACTCTGAAGTGCTGAAATGATTCTCTGTCATTAATCATATTCTCTTCTACCTCTATATTACCTGAAATCATTAGAGGAGAAGAAAGCCTGAAGTGCAATCAGCTACCAGCATGCTAATGAAATGAAGGCACTCAGTTCCAAATAGGCTAAAGAAATTAAATGGGAAATTATAAGTACATATGATTTTTCTGTTATGGGGATCGTGTTGAAATCCTTTTTCCAAAGGGCTATCTCATGGAAACTACCTGTTAGTGGCTTCTGTAAAATATATCTTGATGGATAGACTAGTAAAATTCTTCTGCTAAAATAGAAATTGGAAGAACTCCTGCTTTAGAGAGAAGGAGGATTTCAGAAATTCAGATTCTTTTTCTAGCAGTTGAAATGTACATCGATTAGCAGATTAATTTTCATACATATACAGTATACTCATCAGTCAGTCCCATACAAGGAGATGATGCAGCTTCTTTTAGGTGTGGACTCAATTTTTATTTATTTTTCATTTGGATAAAATAACTGCATAGTCTAAATGCTAAACACTTTTAGGACCAGACCTAAGGATGCAGAGACAGGTGGATCTCTCTGAATTGAAGGCCAGCCTGATATACAAAGTGAATTTCAGATCAGACAGAGTTACATAGTGACTGTCTCAAAAAATTTGTTTAGCAAAATTTAGTTCATGCAGGATGCGGAGACATATAATATATACTAGCTTGTCTATGGAGACTCTTTCTATTAGGAATGTAGTTATTTATTTTGTGTTTACAAATGGATATTCTCTTTCAAACTTATGTTGAAGTGTTGATGGTCACGCAAAGGCCACAGAAGGAAAACACATTTTTGAATGAGGCAAGTTAAATTACTCTAAGTGATACTGAAATAAATTTTAAATTCTCAGAACAGAATGAGAAAGGGACATTTATCTTGAATTAATTTTGTTTTTTATTTTTTCGAGACAGGGTTTCTCTGTGTAGTTTTGGTGCCTGTTCTGGATCTCACTCTGTAGACCAAGCTGACCTCGAACTCACAGAGATACGCCTAGCTCTGACTCCCAAGTGCTGGGATTAAAGGCACACACCACCACCATGCAGCAAATTAAATATTTTAAAAACTATATTATTTCTTACAATTTAAACTTTATGTATTTCTGTGTCAGGAATTCTGAAACACCAACCATAGTCTCCAACCTCCACAATGTATTATTATAATGGCCTCTTGTATGTTCTCCGTCTTAAATAAATTACTTATTCTACAATACATTGGGATACTATGTCTTCTTGGTTTATGTGATGAATTATAAGCTAAAGTATGCAGTTTCTCCCCAATTATATTGTATTACTAATGAATCATCCCTGGGAATAATGAAGATGAAGATCACAAATATTAGGTACTTCATATATCTATATTCTGGGCCAACACAGACAAAAACTTAGCCATCCAATTCTATGGGCTTATTTCATTTTTTGTAAGGTAAGGGATTTAAGACACTTGGCCTCTCAAACATTCTGGAAACTTCCACTGAAAAAAATGTTATGTAGCTCACAAGACTCAGGAAGCTGAAGTCACAAATCCCAGGAAGCTCATGAAATTTACAAGGCTTGAGAATTATGAATCACAAGTTTCTTTCCCTGAAGATCCATATCAGTAAGCAAATGCTAGGAGAGAAGTGGGTCACCCTGCAAGCTCTACAATTTTATGCCAACCTTCTCTCAGGCTTGAGTAGGCTTTTCCATGAGGAACTTTCCTGTCAATCACCCATCCTTCTCTAAGTAACCCTTCAACCATGGTTCTGCAAGTAATCCAGTAATTCACAGTGTGTGGAATGGTACCTTTCTTTTGCTGATGCTCTGCTTGTGGTGAAGACACTCTGTTTTTGTCCACACCACACCCCATTCCAACTCCACTCATAAAAGTCACACAACAGAGACACATAAGATACACAGAACAACAGGTCTTGGGCTTGCTGGCACCCACAGTTTATCAAATATCATTGTCCATTACTTTATATGCTCCCAAGGCAATTATATCAGAGAAGGTTATCAGAGATAACTGCCATTATACAAAAGACAAATCTGAAAAACCTGAGACTAAAAAGACAAGTGATTTTTCTTTTCATCTCTTCAATATTTGGGGGTGAACTTAGGGCCTCAAATATACTAGGCAAGCAATTTACCAGGAAGTTTCATTCTCAGCACCTTCTATTTCTCCCCAAGTATACAACGTATTTGGATAATATATATCCCTCCTCACCATATCCAATATCTCCTAGACCATTCCTCAACATGTAACTCTCCTAAATCTATGTCTTGATTTTTTTTTTTTTTTTTTTTTAGCTCACTGGGCTCAGTTTTTGTTGCCGATGTGTACATGGATATGGAGCCATACACTGGAGCATGTGCAACCTAAAAGTGGCCATATTCCCAAAGAAAAATTGATTCTCCACCCCTAAGCAGTCAATTGTCCATAGCAGGGACTATCCTTAACCAGGGTGTAGGGTCTCATGAGCCTATTCCTCATCTATTCGGAAAATTTAAGTGGCTTGACACTGAACAGGTTTTATGCATGTCCTCTAGCTGTTGTGAGTCCTAAGAGGGACACATGGATCTCTCTGAGAAGGGGAAACAGAGGAGATCTCCATGAGTAAACTGGGAATGGGGGTGGGGGCAATAGAGGGTAGGGGATGGGGGATGAGAACATAAGAGAATGGGATGGTCGAGCTGGAACAGGGAAGGAGTGGGAGAGCAATGAAAGAGATACCATGATAGAGTGAGACATCATGGGGATAGGGAGAAACTGAAGTGCTGGGGAAGATCCCAGGAATCCCCAAGGATGACCCCAGCTTAGACTACTAGCAATGGTGGAGAGGGTGCCTGAAGTGGCTTACCCCAGTAATCAGATCAGTGAATACCCTAACTGTCATCATAGAGCCTTCATCCAGATAGATGCAGATGCAGAGATCCACGGCTGGGCGCCAGGTTGAGCTCCAGGAGTCTAGTCAAAGAGAGAGAAGATGGATTCTGTGAACAAGGGGAATGATGATGATGATGGGGAAACCTACAGAGACAACCAAATCAAACTAGTGGGAACTTATGAACTTTAGACCAAAAGCTGTAGAGCTTCCATGGGACTGGACTAGGCCCTCTGCAGTTGTGTAGCTTGATCTGCTTCAGAGGCCCCCTGGCAGTAGGATCAGGATCCATCCCCGGTGTATGAGCTGGCTTTTTGGTGCCCACTATCTATGGTAGGATATCTTACACAGCCTTGATGCAGGGGGTGGGGCTTGGACCTGCCTCAACTGAATGTACCAGGCTCTGCTGACTCCCCATGGGAGGCCTTACCTTGTCAGAAGAGGGAATGGGAGGCAGTTTAGGAGGGGAAGGCTAGGGGACGGGAGGAGGGAAAGAGGGGGATCTGTGGTTGGTATATAAAAAGAAAAAAATGAAAATTAAAAAAATATAAGTAAAAAATGCCTCTTCTTACCCCAGCAACTATCAACTATAAATGACTTTAATCTAGCGTTTCTGGAGCCAATGCTAAATTGATGCTGGTATTATTAACTGGATTGGCTCTGCCCAGATCCTGAATAGACAACCACAATTTCCATGAAGTAAGTTCATATGTGCAACAGTCATGTGTTATCCAGAGCACAGCATTTCTTAGCACTCTTACCACACTCTTACATTCTTAGTGACCCTTCTCTTGTGATGTTTCCTAATCTGATATGCCATCTATTCTTGGTACTTACACACACTTATTTTCAGTACTTTGAACAAAAATCTGTTTATTAACCAGTAGCCACTGCAATAATAAGCTTCTCTGGTGAATGTTCAGAGCAACATAAATATATGGCTATAAATATGAATGTCTAGAAGGCAGTTTGACAACATAAACAGATGAAAAAACATCCATACATTCTCCCTTAGGGCTTATGACTTGCTTGACCATGGATTTTTTTTAACTATATATCAGGTATGAATTCATTCTTATGGATTAGAGTTCAAACATATTGCAAACTATGTCATTAGTTACACCTATAAACAGTGTTGCCACCATTACACTAGTGGTCACATCTTGCCTGGCAGAGACATTGTATTATGTAAAGTCCAACTCTACATAAAACATTGTTGTCTTTTCTCTTTCAACAGGCTGAATAGCCCTTTCTGATACCATGAAAGGTAGCCATAGAGAGAGTTTAATGATCAATTCAATATTTATTTCTCTATATCCTGCAATGAAATTGCGAACATAGCTTCTACTATAATATAATCTTGACATCTGGTTGTGATAGGAAACCAAAAGCAATGGCAATAGTCTACATTGTTTTGGTTATTTCTAGGACCTATCTGGTCAATATTTCATAGATAGATAACCTGTACTCAGCATTGAGATTTTCCTTTGATAATATATGATTATGGTTAGTAGCAGTGTTTACTAAAGTGGGGCATTTTTAATCAACCTCTTTTAAAATTTTTCCTCACTTTTATTGGTTCTTTGAGAATTTTGTATAATATACTTTTGTCATGATCAATCCCATCTCTTTAGCTTACCAACAAGTGAGATTTAATAAGGCTTCTTCATACATCATTAGGTTTTACTAACCTACCCCACCCCATTTTCCCTACCCTTGTCCCAACTCCTACTAAAACTTAGGTGCCCTGTCTTTGCCCATGTTTTTTCATATCATATGAAGCTATATTTTCTCCTTTCTTTTTTTAGATTATTTATTTTATTTTTTTAAGATTATAATCACATCATTTAACCCTTCCCTTCTCCCTCTTCAAACTCCTTCATATAATCCATCTTGTTTTCTTTTAAATCCATGACCTCTTTTTTATAAAAAACTTGGATTGGAAAATCACAGGTCCCCAAGAAGTTTCTTTATGCACCCTTCATCTTGCTAAAGCCTGTTCCTCACCCATCAGCTCCCCATACACTTCATTTCAGTACCTGCTTGAATCCTTGTACTCTCAGTATTCCCTCATCTACTTACATTTCACCTATATTATATTATCCCCCCTTATAATGCATTGCCCCTGCAAATAGCTATTTCTGTTTTCCTAGCTTCCACATATGCTTCATATTAAACACCCAAAAGCAAAAGATTTGAAGCTATGATCACCAAAAGAGAAAGAACATGCACTATATATCTTTTGGGATAAATTAACCTGCAAATTTTACAATTTAATTTTTCTCTGTAGCTAAATAATATTGCACTGTATATGTATGTTACAACTTCATCATCTACTCTTCAGCCGATGGACATTTAGATGGATTCTATTTTATAGCTATTACAAATAGAATAACAATGAGAACTGATGTGCAAATGGCTTTGTAGCAAAAGATAATTTCATTTGGCAGAAGTGTTTTAGCTTCATAAGGCTCCACCTGTCCACTCTTGAACCTATTGCCTGCTCATATAGTCATATTTTGAAACTTTCCTTGTGTACCTATAAATTAAAGTGCACTCCCTACTTTTTTCTCCAGGAATTTCAGAGTATCTGGTCTTGTATTGAAGTCCATGATCCACTTGCAGTTGATATTCTTTTTAAGACCATTAGATAAGGATCTAGTTTCATTTTTCTTCATGTTGATAGACAGGTTTCTTCATACCATTCTTTGAAGATACTGTCCCTTCTATAATATGTATTACTTGCTTGTTTGTCAAAGATAATGATAGTGGTAGTTGTATGGACTTACATGGAAGTCCTCTATCCCCTTAGTCTATGTTTCTGTTTTGGACTAGAAACATGCTGTTTTGGATTATTACATTTCTGTTGTATCACCTGAAACTAGATGTGGTAATACCACCCACACAGCAGTCTCTCCCTCAGGACTGCTTTGACTGTTCTTGATCTCTTGTACTTCCACACAAATTTTAAGACTTTTTTTTTCTAAGTCTGTAAAAAATGGCCCTAGATATTTGACTGGAATTATGTTGAATCTGTAGATTGCTTTTAGTAGAATGAGCATTTTTGTAATATTATTTCTTCTCATTTATAATCGTGGGGTTTTCCAACTTCTAGTGTCTTCTTCAATTTCTTTCTTGAGGGTCTTAGTGTCTCCATTGCAAAGGTTATTTGTTTCCTTGACTAGGTATATTGATAATTATTATACAATTTTATTGTTATTGTGAATGGGATTGATTCCTTGCTTTCTCTTTCAGTTTGTTTCTTGTTGGTATATAGAAAGACTACTATTTTTGTGTTAAAATTTTATCAGTTACTTTGTTGAAAGTATTCATGAGCTAAAAAAGATTTTGGTGGCATCTTTAGGGTTTCTGATGTTTACAATCATATCACCTTCCAACAAGAATACTTTAGTTTCTTTGCTAAATGTCTCCTTTATGTTTCCTTCTCTTACTGCGTTACCTAGGATTTCAAGCACTATACAACATAGGAGTAGTCTGAATGAACAAATTTGTCCTTTTCCTGACTTTAGTGGGAAAACTTTAAGTTTTCCTCCATTTAATGTGGTGTTGTCCATAAATTTATCATGTATAGCCTTTATTGGGTTGAAGGGTGATACTTCATCCCTAGCCTCTGTGTGGCTTTAAAGCAAGAAGGGATGTTGGATTTTGTTAAATGGCTTTTCGGCATCTATTGAGATACTTGTGTGATTTATGTCTTTGAATCCATTTATGCAGGGTATTATATTTATTGATTTATGTGTGTTAAACCTCCCCTGGATCCCTAGAATGAAGCAAACTTGATTTTGATGAATGAACTTTTTGATGGGATCTTAAATCTGGTTTTCCAGTATTTTACTGTGAAATTTTTTCATCAGGAAATAGGTCTGCAATTTTCTTTTTGTTAGTACTATTATGTTTTATTTTTTATCTGCCTTTGTAATAAGGGTTAAAGTGGCTTCATGAAAAGATTTGAAACATTCCTTCCTTTTCCTTTTATGGAATTGTTTGGGTCATGTTAGTGCTAGTTCTTCTTTAATGGTCTAGTAGAATTCTGCAGTTAATCCATTTGCCTGGGCTTTTATTATTTAGGAAAAATTATTTTTTCAATGTATTTTGATCATAATCTTTTCTCTCATCCAAGTCCTCATAGATCCTCCTCACCCCCACACCCATTCAATTTCATGTTCTGTTTCTTTCTTTTAAAAAATGTTCACAAACCAACAAAACAAAAGGCAAAAATGCCAAATATTAACAACAACCAAAGTGTGTGCATGCACTCCTCAAAATAGAGTCCATTTGGTATTAGTCAACTACCCCTGAGTATAGGGCCTGCCTTGGAGTTTGCTTGATACATAAGTGTTACTCCATTGGAGAAAATAGATTTTCCTTTTCCGAGTGGGCATAAGTTGCAAATAGCTTTTTGGTTAAGGGTAGGACTTTGTGCCTGTGTCTCTTTCTTCATGCTGGTACTTGTATGGCCTGAACTTGTTCAGGTCTTAGGTGAGCTGTCACAGTCTCTGGGGTCATATGTATATCAGTCCTGTTGTGTCTAGAAGATATGGTTACCTTGGAGTCACTTACCACTACTGGCACTTATCTTTCTGCCTCCTTTTTCCTGTAGATCTCTAAGCATTAACAGACAGGGTTTGAGAAAAACATACAAACAAACAAACAAACAAAAAAAAAACCACTGAATGCTGAGTGGTCCAAAGTATCTCACAGTGTATACATTCTCCAGATGTTGGTGTCTGTATTAATTACCCTCTACTGCAAGAAGAAATTCCTCTGATGATCTTTGACCAATGTACTGAATTTGTCAATCCTCTTTAACTTTCAAAAAAAACAAAAACAAAAACAAAAAAACCCACATATTCTTTGTTTCATTGATACTTTGAATTGATATTTTTTCATTTCTCTTTCATCAATTTGCCTTCAACTTAATTGTTTCTTCTCATGTACTACTTTGGGAGTTTATTATTTTTTCCCATGGGTATTATATCATTAAGCTACTTACTTGAAATTTCTGCAATTTTTTAATGTAGACACTTAAAGGAGATAAATTCTCTCCTTGGGACTATTTTCATGTATCCTATGGATTTTGGTATGTTATCATTTTCATTCAGTTCCAGGAGGTTTTTAATGTACTTCTTAACTAATTTAGTGACCTATTATTTAATGATACACTGTTTAATGTCCATGAGTTTGTGTGCTTTCTGTAATCCCTTATCCTTTTACTGTCTGGCTTCATTCAACTGTGGTCAGATAGAATCAGGATGGTATTTCAATTCCTTTCTATTTTTTGCTACTTTCTTTCTCTCTTATTACATGGTCATTTCAGTGGAAATTTCTTGAGCTGCTTATAAGAATATATATTCTTCAATGTTTGGGTAGAATGTTCTAAAGATGTTCATCAAGTCCATTTGGTTTATGGTTTCATTTAACTCCATGAATTCTGGGTTGTTTGCTGGATAAATTGTGTATCTTATTGCATTATTAAATTCTTCCACTATTAATCTGTGACTTTATAGATGTTAGTATTTGTTTATGAAATTGAAAACATCAGTGTTTGAACTATGTTTAGAATTGTGATTATCTTCTTGATGTGTTATTCTCTTAGTGATTTTAAATTGAACTTTTTTTCTTCTAACTAGTTTTAGTTTGGAATCTATTTTGTCTGATATTAAAATAGCTCGTCTTCCTTGTGTTCTAGTTCCATTTGTTTGATGTACCTTTTACACTGAGATGGTGTCTATCTTTGATGGTGAAATATGTGTCCTGGAGGCAACAAAACATGGATACTATTTTTTAATCTGCTAGTCTATGTATCTTTATTATTGAATTAAGACCATAAATATCCATTTATGATAGAAATTTGTGTATTAAATCCTGTAATGTTATTGATTTTGTTTTAGAACTTTTGATTAACTATTCTGGTACCATTTATTTTCCTTCATCTTTTATTGTTGTTTATTATTCTCAGACTGAAGTATTCCTTTCAATAGCCTCAGTATAGCTGGCTTAGTAGTTGTAGTGTCCTATATTCTGTTGTATCATGAGAAGTTTTACTTTCTCTTTCAAATTTAATAGTTAGTTTTGTTTAACATAATAGTCATAGTTGGCGGTTGTAATCTCTCAGAAATTTGAATAGAAGTCCTCTGACTTTAAAAGTTTCAACTAAACAATCAGATATTATTCCTATGGGTTTCCCTTTATATGTGACTTGGTTTGTCTCTCTTGAATCTCTTAGTACATTTTATTTCATCTTTCTTTGTTGCCTATATATAATATGTAGTGTAAGTGTCTTCTTCTGTCTAGTATATCTGATAGTCTGTGGATTTCTTTTATCCGAATATGTTTCTCTTTCTCTATTATATGGGAAACTTTCTTGTATGATCTTGTTGAAGACATTTCATGCATTCAGCCTCAGATTTTCCTTTTTTATTTCGTAATTCATATTTTTACTCTTTTTTGTTGTTTCTCAAACCCCTGCATATCTTTTTCATGTGATTTAATTTAATTTACTTAATTGACTGTTCTAATTCCTCTACTGCCTTCAAGCCTGGTGTTCTTCCTTCTGCATGATCCATTCCATTGTTGAGACTAGCCACATGGCTTTTTACTAGGTGCATTAAGTCTATGTCATTTTTGTTTGGACTTTCTTTAGTATTTCTCTTTATTGAATTGATTTTCCATGCCTGAATTGTCCGCATTATTTTATTCAGCCATTTTCTTCTGGTTCCTTGGATTAGTAGTTTATCTCTATCCTTGAAAGTTTATTCAGTTGTTTATTTGTGTCCACTTAAAATGCTAAAATGCTACCCATTTGCTGAAAATATTTATAATTACCCTTTTCAGTTCTTTTTGTTGAATTTTACTCAAGTTAGTCTCTGTAAAAGATAATATTATAGGATTGGTGGTTTTTTGATAAGCATATTGTTTATGTTTTTGAGATGGGACTTAGCCATCTAGATTTTAGGATGATGGTTGTCTTTCAGTGTGAATTTTAGCACATCAGTCTAGAATCCCAAGATAGAGTGATAGACTGGGTGGCTTGAGGGTATCTTGAGGAGATTAGGTCTAAGCTGAGGTTTCTGATAGCTTAGGTAAGATAACCTATTGAGTCCAGATTTCTACCAGAGCATAAGCAACCTCACAGAGTGATGGGTCTTGGGGATAGCATGGAGTACAGGCACAATACAGGATCAGGGATTAGGTCAAGTAGGCTGTTATTGAGTTCATCTACTAGATCAGACCAGAAGCACTATGTGGAGAATGTGGAGTATATAGAATCAGATGGTGGTTTCAAGGTCTGAGTTGTGGGTAGAGTACCTTATAGGAGACAAAGTGTCCAAGTGGAGTGGCTGAGGTGATATGGATTAGAGGAAGAATGGAGTTAGGACTTTGGTGAGCAAGTAAAGCTTCATTTTGGGGAGGGGGAATCTCGGCATGAAAGGAATTCTCCTTTTGCTGGTATCACAGGATGACAGGTGATACTTCTTTCCTCATATACTACAAAATAATAGCACCAGGCTCTCACCCAAATTTTCTGTTAACTTTTATACTTTTCCTCCTTTGGTGCCAGTGGCACACTGGTTTGGAAGGAGTTAGATCTGGGATTTCTCCAAAGTAAGGCTGAGGTACAGTAGGAAACTGGTAGGAACAAGGATAAAATTGGCAGAATACTTGTTCCATCATACAATGAGCCAAAAGATGACAGTCAAGGGCTAGAGAATAAGGTTTTATTGTTCGCTTTTATTCCACAGAGGGGTAAATCCAGACTCGGAATCATCATCTCCAAGAGTAGGCTAGTTTCATATTCAGGCAGATTTAGAACTTGGACCTAAGGGAATCCTGGAAGAGTAGAAAGAAAGGAGTATTACATTGTTCCTGGAGTCTATCTCAGCCAAGGCTGCTCGAGTTACACTGTCAATATATATCCCACCCTGCTTTCCTTCCTCCTTGCCTTTCTCCCTCTAGCTTTTCTCTTCTTTTACTCCTTCCTCCTCCTGTCTCTCCTCTCCCCTCTTTACACCTCCTTTCCCTTCAGTCCAACTCTCTCTTCCCTCTGTCCTATTTTCTTACATTATTTTTTATTTCTCTTCAACTGCTTCCATATCAATTATAGAATTATGTCCTCTATACATATGTATACAGGTATCTTACAAGGGAGATAAGAAAATATAGACTTGAGTTTATCTGATTGAAAATAAAAATTTTAATTCTTAAACAATTACTCCATACTTTGTTTTTTTTCATCTTATGTCCAAGTTTTGAACATCTGTTTTCAAAACATATGTATCACCGGTAAAGTGATTCCCTGTCTATAGCTAGAAGGTTAAACTTTTTATTCTTGATTAGTAGAAATCTGTGAAATGCGGAAATCTTCCTTCATCTTCTTGAATTCATAAAGAGATATGAGAATGTCAAGGCATTACACAGGTACTTGTGATGATTTGAAAGAACATGGCCACCAAAGGGAGTGGCACTCTTAGGAGGTATGGTTTTGTTGGAGTAGGTGTGGCCTTGTTGGAGGAAGTGTGTCACTACAGGAGCAGACTTTGAGGTTTCTTTTGCTCAAGATTTTCTCAGTGTGACAGACAGACCACTTCATATTTCCTGCATGATTTAGGACTCTCATCTACTTCTCCAGCACCAGGTCTGCCTGCACACTGCCTACCATAATGACAATGGACTGAAGCTCTAATATGCACGCTAGCCACCACAATTAAATGTTTTCCTTATAAGAGATCCCGTGGTCCATCTGACAGAGGGTTGATCTCCAAAATATATAAAGAACTCAAGAAACTAGACAGCAAAATACCAAATGATCTAATTAAAAAATGGGCAACAGAGCTAAACAGAGAATTCTCAACAGAAGAGTCTCAATGGCTGAAAGACTTTTAAGGACTTGCTTAACATCCTTAGTCATGAGGGAAATGTAAATCAAAATGACAATGAGATACCATCTTACTCCTGTCAGAATGGCAAAGATCCAAAACACTGATGACAGTTTATGTTGGAGGGTATGTGGAGCAAGGGAAACACTCCTCCACTGTTGTTGGGAGTGCAAACTTGTACAGCCACTTTGGAAATCAGTATGGTGACTTCTCAGAAAATTGGGAATCAATATTTCTCAAGACCCAGCTATACCACTCTTGGGCCTATATCCAAGGAATGCTCAATCATACCACAAGGACACTTGCTCAGCTGTGTTCACAGCAGCATTATTTGTAGTAGCCAGAACCTGGAAACAACCTAGAAGCCCCTCAGCCAAAGAATGGATAAAGAAAATGTGGTACATATACACATGGAATACTACTCAGCTGTAAAAAACAATGACATCATGAAATTTGCAGGCAAATGGATGGAACTAGAAAATATCATCCTGAGTGAGGTAATCCAGACTCAGAAAGATGAGTACAGTACGTCTCATTCATAAGTGGATAATAGATGTAAAGCAAAATATAATCAGACTATAACCTAAAGCTTCAGAGAAGCTAGGAAACAAGGAGAACCCTAAGAGGGATGCATGGATCACTTTAGGAAGGGAAAACAGAGAAGATCTCCATGAGTAAACTGAGAATGGGGGACAATACAGGAGAGGGCATGGGGAATGAGAACATAAGGGAACTGGATGGCCAAGCTGGGGGAGGGATGGAGGGGGAGAGCAATGAAAGAGATATTTTGATAGAGGGAGACATAGTGTGCCTGGTGCTAGGAAAATTCCCAGAAACCCATAAGGATGACCTCAGATTAGACTACTAGCATTAGTGCAGAGTGTTTCTAAACTGGCCTACCCTGGTAATCAGATTTGTTGAATATGCTAACTGTCATCATAGAGCCTTCATCCAGTAATGGATGGAAGCAGATGCAGAGATCCACAACCAAGCACCAGGCTGAGACCTGGGAGCCCAGTGAAAGAGAATAAAAAGGGACCGTTTGAGCAAGGGGAGTCAAAATTATGCTGGGGAAATCTTCACAGATAACTGAACCAAGCTCGTAGGAACTCACAAACTTTAGATTGACAGAGATGGGACCTGCATGGGACCCAACTTGATCTTCTGCAAACTGGAGACAGTTGTGTAGTTTAGTCTGTTTGAGAGGCCCCTGGCAATGGGATCAGGATCTATCCTTGGTGCATGAGCTGGCTTTCTGGAACCCATTACCTGTGGTCGGACACCTTGCTCATCCTTGATGCTCCTGGGAGGGACTTGGTCCTACCTCAACTGAATGCACCAGGCTTTGTTGTCTCCTCCATGGGAGAACTTACCCTTTTGGAGGAGGGGATGGGTGGTGGCCAGAGGGGAAGGTGGGGAGGGAGTAGGAGGAAGGATGAGAGAGGGATCTGTGGTTGATATGTAAAATGAATATTTTTTAAAAATAAATAAAACCAACAACAACAACAAAAATATAAAAGAGATTCTTTAAAAGGCTGAGGACTTAAAAAAAAAGAGTTTCCATGGTCATAGTGTCTCTTCACAACAATAGAAACCCTAATTAAGATACCTGTATTTAGTTTAAACATTACTAATTTATGAGAACAAATCTCACTTTGTATTAAAAGGAAATCCACTTATATGCAAAATTATTCCTTCTTTCAATGATTGGCGAAGTTTAAAATGATGCTATACATGTAACACACCAAAATATTCAATGACCCACATACTCATTCATTTATACATAGATGCACCTATATGTAAAAAATACATGTTGATAAAGAGAATCACAGTCCATTTATTATTCAGCTTATGTTGAATGCTAGTTCAGACTTGTTGTTCAATATACTGGAAAGTGTATTGAACATATATATTCCTTCACAAATATTTGATTTACATTTGTGAAAGCACATTAACAAATTGATTATACTCATTTGTATTTAACAGCATTCTCTAAATGTGTTTTTCCTCCCAAGTAATTTTCTGAAGCACTAATCAATCAGTAACACTTTTTACATGTTAAAAGATGCTAGATTAATATAATTCTCTTTTGGAAATTCTGACCTACAACTTAAGATTTAAGAGCAGTAACTGTTGAATGGTAGGGGGTATAAATGAATACTTCTATTGTTATCATTTGTAAATAATTCATATTTAATGCAAAACAATTTGGGAATATGACAAAATGTCACTTAACAAACTAACTGAAACAGAGATTTCTTTTTTTGTGCCTTTCCTGGGACTCACTTTGTAGCCCAGGCTGGCCTTGAACTCACAGAGATCCGCCTGGCTCTGCCTCCCGAGTGCTGGGAATAAAGGCATGTGCCACCACCGCCCGACGAGATTTCTTATGATGCACCCTTGAGCAATCTCCATTGCCCCTTTATGTCCCATTGTATTACCTTCCTGGCCTTGTATAGAACATTTGATGTCTTCACAGCTCGTCATCTTTATTGAGTTGAGAGCAAAGGACACATAATGAAGAAAAACTGTTTCTTAGGTATTGTACAGTGTAACTTTTTCAGCTATGGTATGTAGAATGTATAGCTATATATATTCAGCTATACTTCTGTGTAGAATACAGTTTGTGACAAACACATTTCCCTTAACTTGTCTGCAAACAAAAATTCTATTACCTACCATTCTATCTATCTATCTATCTATCTATCTATCTATCTATCATCCATCTATCTAATCTTTCTTCATATCTGTGTCTTGATCAAATGGGAAGTGAGGTACTCACCACTGTCATAAGTCATGTCCATTATCATCACAGATTTCTGCTTTAATTTAATTCATCATTCTTTCTTAGTACACTTTCTCCTCTCAGGATAACCTGTAATAAGGATGCAGGGCTTCTGTAGTCTGTCTGCAATCCGGCTACCCAATTTTTTCTCTTCACACCTCTGGTCTAGTCCAGATAAGTTCTTTTAGTTTATGGTCTCTAACATGTTCTCTATTTTTGTTGTTGTTGTTGTTGTTGTTTTGTTTTGTTTTGTTTTGTTTTGTTTTGAGACAGGGTTTCTCTGTGTAGTTTTGGTGCCTGTCCTGGAACTCACTCTGTAGCCCAAGCTGGCCTTGAACTCACAGATATCTGCCTGGCTCTGCCTCCCGAATGCTGGGATTAAAGGTGTGCATCACCACTGCCTGGCTACACCACCACCGCCCGGCTTCTCCATTTTCTAGAACCTGAAATATTCACTATTTTTCACATCTTCCCCTTTCTCATTTCTGCTTCTTTTGTCAGTTTGTAAAATTCCTGTTAAATTTTTAAAATCAAATTCAAATTTATCATATAGTTTTGTTTTTCTGTTCAGTTGTGTCAGTAAAACCTCTGTCCACTTATAATTAACTTTTTGTAAAATAACTCTCTGTCTCTCTGTCTCTGTCTGTCTGTCTGTCTGTCTGTCTCTCTCTCTCACATACACACTGATATACACACAAGTGTGCACACATATATGTCTTAGATGGACAGTCTATGATATTTATACCAAATGAACTGTATTTTTGTTTCCATATGCAAAATGAGGAGACAAGTGACCACTCTATGGCTGCTCAGCACATGCTTTTGGATTGACATTTACCCTATATTCATTTACAGCATGTTATCTTATGTGTTAGAGCAGAATGTAGTTTTAGCTACTCAAGTTTGGTTAGATTATTTCCAGACTAGGTAGTGATTGCTCAGTGAAAGTACTATCTATAGCCCAAAGAACAAAACTTAGAAACCCTTTGAGCACAAGGGTAGTTATTTTAAAAAGCCAAGGACACAGGTCTTCAAAAGCACCCCTTAGTGTTTGTTTGGTTTGTATATAAAATGTCTCCTGTAGGCTCACATATTTGAATACTTATACTTGAGGAACATGATGTTATATGGGGTTCTGAAAACATTAGGAGTTGCAGTCTAGCTAGAGGACATATGTCCTTGGTCACTGGACCTTGTTCTTTGGTCATATTCTCTCTCCTCTCATTCCTTTTCTTTCTAGTCATCAGGTGAGTTGCTTTATTCTACTGCATCCTCACCTCCTCTTCATGATGCCTCCCTTATTTTTGGCTCTGATAAAATGACTATCAATGAGATCTCTAAAATTAGAGTCAGTTTTTCACTTTAAAAAAATGTTCTGTTAAGTATTTAAGTTTTGAAACAAAATGGCTGAGACAGTTAATCAATTGGCAGGTATTTTCTGACAATAAAAGTAGCTTATAAGAACAAATAAATACGTAAATGTATATTTAAAAAAAGAAAGTTAGCCTTCAAATACTAGTTTCTGACCTTAGAAGCCAGAAAAATACTATCTAAAAGAAACAAGGTATCCATCAGACAAGATCCCACCTACACCATACCTGACACCTAGGCCCAGACTGACCCTCATATCGACACAAAATTGGCTTTACCTTAGAGATGCTAGTATGATTCCTTATATGTAATTCAATTAATGTGACAAATCATATAAGTGTATTTAAAGAAAAAATCCACACAATCTTCTCAATAGATGCAGGAAACAAACCTTTGACAATATCCAGCATTCTTTCTTGATGAAAGTCCTAGAGAGAGTAGACTGGAAGGAACATACCTAACAATTTCAAGGTCATATATGACAAACCTACCCCCAACATCATCCTAAATAGAGAAAAACATGAAGCAATCCTACTGAATCAGAACAGGGCATGGCTGTCCACTATCCCCACTACTTTTCCAATATAGTACTTGAAGCATTAATGGAGCAATAAGGCAAAGAGAAGGAAATGAAAGGGATGCAAATAGGAAAAGATATCAAATTATGTCTATTTGCAGATGAGGTGATTTTGCTCATAAGAGATCGCAAAAATTACATCAGAAAACACCTAAAGATGATCGATAATTTTAGTAAAGTGGCAGGATGCACAATCACCATACAATTCAGTAGCTTTTCTATAAACCAACAACAAAAATTCTAAGAAAGAGGTCATGGGAATACTTCCATTTATAATCATATCAAAGACAATATGTAGCCAATAAAATAGCCTAATGAATGAGGTGAAAGACTTCTTCAACCAAAACTTTTAATCTCTGAAGAAAGAGATTGAGAAAGACACTAGACAATGGAAAAAAATCTTCCATGCTCATGCATTTGTAGAATTAATATTGTAAAAGTGACTGTTCAACCAAAATCAGGTTATAGATCTAATGCATTCCCTATCAAAATCCCTACAAAATTCTTCACAAAAATGAGGGGGAAAATCCTAAAATTCACAGGGAACCACAAAAAAACCTAAGAGAAACAAAGCAATCTGTAACAAAATGGACAATGCAGCAAGACTTACCATGCCAGAGCTATATTACCCAAAACAGACATACAGAACAATGGAACAAAATAGAAGACACAAACTTAGTACATATAATTGCAGCTATGTGATAGTTGACAAAGATGTCAAAATACATACACTTGAGAAAAGGTAACATTGTCAACAGACATTGCTGGGAAAAATTGGATATCCAACTGTAGTAGAAGAAGTTAGACCCTTATCTATCACCCTGTAAAACCAAATTAACTCCAAATGGATAAAGAATCTCAATGTGATGCTGAAATGATGAAAGTGATAGAAGAAAACATAGGCAAAAACCCTACAAGTCATAGGCATAGGAAAGGATTTTTTTTAATAGCATTCCTTTCACTTAGGAAATAGGACATCAATTTACAAATGGATTTCATAAACTGATAAGTTCCTGTACAATAAAGGAGACAATTATTCAAGAGAGGAGGAAGCTCATGGAGTATGAAAAATCTTTGCCATCTATCTGTCTTATAGACAATTAATATCCAGAATATACAAAGAACTTGAAAAAAGAAAGAATAAAAAAAAGAAACAGGGGTACAACATTGAGAAATGTCCCAATGAAAATACTCTATGGATCTCAAAGATGAAATAAAAATGACTAAAAAATATCTCAAAGACCACTTGTCATTCTTAGCAATTAGGGAGATGCAAACTAGTGAAGCCACTATGTTATTGAAATCAGTGTGGAGAATTGTCTAAACATAAAAAATAAATGTACTGTATGACCCAACTCTACAGTTTCTTGACATTTTACTCAAAAGACTCAATATCATACTCTACAGATACTTAATCAGCTGTGGTTATTGCTGGTCCATTCACAGTAGCTAAGGAATGGAAAAGACCTAAATGTCCATTCCAGATTAAAAGAAAATGAAAATGTGATATGTACACAGTAGAATATTATTCAGATGTAAAAAAATGAAAACATAAGATTTGAAGATAAACAAATAGAACAGAAAGCATCATATTAAGTGAGGTAACAGAGTCACAGAAATATAAATGCTGCATTATTTCTCTCATCCAATGTCCCTAGCTCCAAATCTTTAGTAACTTTGATTAACCACAGAAAAGTAACTCCCTTCAAGTTGTTCATCAGGGAAGTCCAAGAGACTCCCAAAATGAGGTCTTGCTCTATACCTTGGTTACCTCCCAGATGTTGAAGAAACACACAAACAAAAGCACCAGAGATAAGCAGAAAACACTCATACAAACAGAGAAAATAACCCTTCTCTCTACAAAACAACAGCAATAACAACAACAACAACACCTTAATTTCCCATGTAGAAAGTATGACCTGGGGAAAAGAAATCCAGCTTTTTGTGTCTATTAAACAAACATTTAACATTCATTCGAAGCATACATTGGATTTCACAGTGAACAGTCAGTCCTGAAAAAGCCCCTGAATTTCATCAGAGGAAAATGAGATGCTCACCCAATGTTGGTAATTTCTTGTCCAATCTCTATTTCCTATTGCTTCTACTACAAATACAGTTATTGAGAATTTGTCATCTGTCCTATTTTTGTTTCCGTTGTGAGAAAGTACTCCGACGAAAAGCAACTAAGTAGACAGCACTTATTTTAGCTCCCTGTTCTAGGCTCCAGTCCATTATTTTTGGTATGTCAAGTCAGCAGAAACTCGAAGAGGTCCCATCACATTGAAGTCAAAAGCAGAAAGAGATCTATGCACGTGTGTTTCTGATGCTCTCTTCCCTTTTGCAATCCTAGAAAATACAGGACCCTACGTCCAGGAACGGTGCTACCCACAATGGACTGGGTCATCCCATACCCTTTATTAATCCCCTACAGACCTGCCCACAGGCTAACCTCCATTAGAAAATGCTTCATTGAAACTCTTTCCAGGCAATTCTTGATTGTGGCAAGTTGACAAAGCTAAGCGTCATATTACTCTTTCATGATCTCTAAGCATCCCCATTTTGTATTCCCCAAACCTAGATGAGCTCACCTTCCATGAAATTTCTCCAATTCTTCCAAATTATGTCCAAACAGAATGGGTCTCGTTGGCTCAATGCCCCCTTCTCCACATCTCCTATTTTAAATGATAAAACCCTCCTCTCTCTTGATTCTGTATTGTAATCATCCTGTCAGGAGTGAAGATATTTTAAAGTAACTCTTGGGCCATTCCTTTTGGATTATTGGACTATCAAGAGAATGGATAACAAACAATTGGCATTTCTTCAGGAACTTAGTGCTGGGAGAAGCAAAAAGCTGAGACTCTGATTCTAGTTAAAAATGCATCCTGTTTCCCTGGAAGAGACCACATAGTCTCACAACTTATCAGACCACCTATCTTGAGAGATTAGGGCACAGGACACTAATGGCAGGTAGGAATACATTTTGAGTAGACAACTTAGTTATGTTTTCCTCCTAATTACCATGTACTTAAACTTGAACTATATCAGGACTCCAGTGATGGACATGAGACCACTGGACCTCTTTTTTTCCTTCCTGATATGGCTGTAGTAAATACATCTTTCTCTCTTTTTTAGTATTTGCCTCTAGAATTGACCTGTTGAGAATGTGTGGCGGTGCCCATTCCGTAGGGACTGTGAGGGTCCAGACTCTGACCCTACCAACCCAGATAACAGCATAGCACCCTACTGCCTAACGCATCCCCTTTATTCATAAAACGTAGGAGAATAAAAAGCATTGTCTCCCTACAGGGGTATTACACTGAAGCTCTGGAGGAGGAATCATGGATAACTTGCTGCTGATAGAACATGGCTGACATGAGGGTCTTGTGTACCAACGTTTTCCCTGCTCCACAGCTGCAGTTGGAACTTCAAGCCTTAGGTGAGTATAAAAGAGAATCATTTTGAGGAGACGCGCTGCCATGTGCGTAAATCACAATATTTAGACCTTCCTACTGCACAACGATGGCAGGGGCTGAGGCAGGTGCAAAGGCGAGCAATTATCCTTACTTACAGCCTTCCTGACAGTCACAGAATTTGTTGATTCTTTTGTATGACAAGTTACAAAGAGGATGGCTGTGCTGAATATTTTGCTCCCTGTGAATGTACAATGCTGAGTCTTGAAATGAGGCTTTGGCAGAGCTACAGAGCAGTATCTCGTGAATTAATCAAACATAGCAGTTTCTTTGTGGAACCCAGCCCTCTGCTGTTCTCAAAGAAATGGAAAAAATAAAAAGCAAGTCATTGCAAAACTCCAGCATATAGACAAGTTGACAAAAAGAGTCAGTACACCTCAGTCAATAGGCAACTGGGTCTGTCTTCCTACAAGTTGGAGATTTGGAGGCCCTTGAGCTTCCTTGTTTTATGAGCTCGGCCTAGAGAAGAACTTGAGGTCAGTGACTTCCTTCCTTTTAGTTCTTATTGTTGTCAAGGTGGACTCAAGTTGTGGCCTACTTGTAGCTAATCTGAAAAAAGGACATGATTCCAGATTATGTCACTGATTCAGAAACTCTGAGCAGTTATCAGTCACTTCCCACTGTGTGTGTGTGTGTGTGTGTGTGTGTGTGTGTGTGTGTATGTGTATATTGTGTATTTATGTATGTTTGTGTGTGTGTGCATTTTTCAAAATTCCCCAAAATGAGCAGAAAACACAAAGTAACAGGTCTAAGAGAGACTTCACTGCTATCACTCAGTGGAAAAGAAAGAAGAGCTAAGGGAATTTCACACACAACTGCAGACTCGCCAGATAACCCCAAGCTGCTATCGTGACTTGGAATTCCATACAAAATTATTCCATAAGGATTTTTTTTTTGGTAGAGAAAGAATTTTGGAGTTTACTCATGGCTCCACAGTCCCATTCTTCACACCTATGGTCATTTAAGCAAAGCCTCTGCCCATTCTGCAGAGAATTATCCAGTCTATTTTCTCTGTGATAAATCTTCAGCTCCTCACAAGATGGCTGGAGAATTAAGTAAAGACCATCAGCTGATATGAAATTTATGAACTTTCTGGAGTTCACCTCAAGTACCAAAGAGAAAGAAAATAATTCACAGAATAGTAACCTGTTGTTGAGTTTCCCCTGAGAGTAGAAGGAGTTCTGGGTCAAGGGACCCGAGCTGAGGAGATGGACTTCTTACCTACGGAGCCTGAGTATAAATTTGTATCACAAAAATGAGTATCACATTGATATTGTGACTGTGATATGTAACACTCACTGCTCATGCAGGGAAGGGCTGGCTGCCCATGATCCTGTTTGTACAGATAGCCTTCATGGTAGATAACTGGTACTCTGCAAATGCAACACCTTCTTATTGAAAATGGTGGTAAAGCGGGAAGTCACTCTCCTTTGGAAAGTGAGCAAATTCACAACAGTCTTTAAAATAGATGCACGGAAAAACACACGACGTTGTAAATAGACATATGTTTGCCCAGAAGCAAAAGCAAGCCTGTGAGCCTTTCCTAGCTCTCTGCCTAATTCAGATTCTGTCTGACTACCTGCACATCCCACAGAGGATAGCCCTAAGGATTCTGATGGCTTTCAAAGGAAGCTGTAAGAGTTCTCAGCTGGCAAGCATTTCTCACTCTTCATAGCCTTCCCTCAATTCAGATCCTCCTGCTCACTGAAGCAGAGTCGTGATGGGGTCCAGTTTGGCTTTTTGGTCCAGGAAGGTGGCAGCCACAATGTTGCTCCCAGGCAGCTGTTAACTCTCGAATTTATTTGGCAAGTGCCTGCTAACACAAGGTGCTGGGATGGATTTCAGAATACCAGCTCCTGCCTTAATCAATGTGCAGCAGGCAAACTGAAGCATGTGGAGTCTCTAAAATGAGGCTTGCCAAATAATCCCCATGAGTCTTTTGGTTTGGGGAAGAGAGCTGATTGAACATAAGTGTACTGTCTGTTTATGTCCCTTTTGTTCTTTGCTTTGGGATAGCTTTCCATGGAGCTACCTACAATGGAAGTTCCTAGAAATATTTCAACCACATGTATCACATTGGCAGAGTCTGGAGCATCAACACTGATGGCAATTTTTTTCAGGATTGTTCCATCAATTTGAAGTCTTACCTCTCCTCATGTAGTATACATATTCCCACGGGTATTAATGATGGTCTCATTCATAGACTCAAGCAGACCTCTCTTTAGAGATTCTCAGACAGATAGCAAAGGGCTCCAGGAACAGAGACCAAGGAAATGATTCCATGATAAAAAAGAATAGTCTAGGAGGTGAGATACAGACATAAAAGAACATAGCTGTCCCCTATATTGATCTCTCTCTGCCTCTCTCTGTCTCTGTCTCTCTATCTCTGTCTCTGTCTCTGTCTCTCTCTCTCTCTCTCTCTCTCTCTGTGTGTGTGTGTGTGTGTGTGTGTGTGTGTGTGTGTGTGTGTCATTTCAAAGTAAAGAAAAAATTCAGGATATCAGGACTATAAAAGATAAGAATCAAAATGAAGAAAATTAATTCTGACTATGAATAACCACTAGGAATCTGTATGTGAATGTGATAAGAATTAAAATATTCACAATGTTTTGTTTATATAATTTAGTTTTAACCTCCTCTTATAATAAAAATATACCAGATTGATCTCACATGGGGACTCAGGGGGAAATCTGAAATACAGTGTTGGGGTTAAAGAGTTCTGAATGTCATGGATAGACAGATAAACGGCATGACAGGGACTCTAAGGAAATTCATGTTCCAGCATTGGAGACAGATAGAATTGTGATGACTCTCAAGAGGCAAAATCAAGATAAACGTGGCAGGACTTGGAGTCTCTTATACCTTTCAGAGTAAAAGGAATTTACAGCACAAGCCTGGATCTCTGAACATGGGCAGGAGGCAGGGAATGGGGTGGAGAGCAGGTTAGGTGACCACCACTAACCCTTTTAATGTAAATGCTCTTCTCTAGGTGAGAGAACTTGGCACCTGGGAGTCTATTAGCAAGTGACTTACAATATCTCAGTAGGGTTCCTGTCAACATCTGTGACATGGGAAGGGCTGCTGCATGTATTGTGTCCCAGGCAGCACCTGATTCTAACATTATGCTCTTACATGCATGTGAGCAGTTCTTGATAGTATGCATATGTAATAATCCTTCAAATCAATCTGTTAAGACAGTAGCTCCTAAACTTGTCATGTTTTATACTGCAATTGTTCTCTCTCTTTTCGTTCTCTCATCCTCCTCTTCATGTGTCTCTTTCTCTGTCTCTCTATATAGATATATTTTACTTTGTAAACTGCCATACATGAATATATAAATATATATATGTGTATATATATATACTATTTGTAACTGTATATACTATATATAAATAAACAGACCCACTTATCTATGGTTGTACATATATATGTATATATATATATATATATAAACTTATGTGTGATTATTGACATAGGATTATTTCTAAGTAGTAAAATTTATATATTTTGCAAATATAGTCACTTTTCACCAATTATCAATTTATTATCTTAGCTGAAGTATATGAAAGTATTCATGTCTCAGTACTCCTATAAATAGACTATTGCATTTCATAACATTAACTTTTCTAGACTTGAATGAAAACTAAAAATTAATATTTCTGTTAATAGGCATAATTTTTAAGTAATGGGCTCATATATTTTCTCATACTCTTGCTATACTTATTTCTGTGTTTATTTCATTTTTGTTCAGAGATTATTTATCTATTCCCAAACAGATATTTTTAAGTTACATATAATAATTGAATATATACTAAAAATATGTTTTTATTTCTGTATTCTACAAATGGTTTTTCCTGCCCACTACTTACCATTTCACATTTTCATGTATATCTGACAAGAGATCCTTTTTAATTAGAAAACCTAATGGTAAAATCTGTTGACCTTTGCTTTATAGCATCGGCTTTCACTACTATGCTTAGAAAATACTTCCCCAAAACACATTTTATAAGAATTTTTATGTTTGAAGTTATTTAATCTATTTTATATATTATAATTTATTCTTTGAAAACTTCAAACATGCATACAATTTATTTAAATTATATCCACTCACTATTATTCTCTCTCAACTCTGTCCACAAGTGTCCTTATCTCCCTTTTACATTTTATCTGTCTTAGTCATTGTTCTATTGCTCTGAAAAGACACCATGACCAAGGTAATTCTTACGAAAGAAATCATTTAATTGGTAGCTTGGTTACAGTTTCAGTGGTTGAGTCCATTTTCATTATGGCAGGGAACATGGCTGTACACATGGCACTGAAGCAGTAGCTGAGAGCTACATCCTGGTTCATAGGCTGAGGCAGAGAAAGAAAGAGAGCCTGGGACTGCCATAGACTTTTGAAACTTCAAAGCCTACCCATGGACAAAAGTCTTCCAAAACAGCCATACCTCTTAATCATTCTAATTATTCACAAGTGGTGCCACTCCCTGATGATTAAGCAGTTGGCGCCCACTAGGTTTCCTAGTGACTGTACCCAGCAGCACTGCATAAGAGGTTGATTGGACCATGGGACTGGGTACCAGGTGTTTTGTAAGGGTCCACACTTGACTGGAACTAGCAAGGGGGAGATCTTTTGCTCCATCCCTTGGCATTGTTATAAATAGAACTTTGGAATAATGTTCTGGGCCAATGGATAAGGTTCCAGACCCACTCGAGTCTATCCTGAGTTTTCTCTCTGTTTCTCTCCCCTTTATTTATAATTAAGTCTCTTATCCCTCATTCCTCAAGAGTCCCTGGGGTAAATATATGTGGGAGCTGGTCCCCCACATTAAGCATTCAAACATATGAGCCTATGGGGGGCATTCTTATTCAAACCACCACAGCTCTCCCATCTCACCTTCTCTTATAAACCACTTATCCCAGTTAGTGATGCCTACATATGCATGGGTATAGGGCTGTGTAGTAGTTAGCACATAACCAACCAGGGGCCATACTTCTCAGAAAAAATGTTTTTCTCTCCCCAAAGCCATCAGTTACCTCTTGCTCTTCATCTAGAGAAAGAACCTCATGTCCAGAAGGTATTTTTTTTTCTCAGAAATCCTCCCCAATTTTTGGATCTTGCAGTCTTTCTTTAATAGTTCTTGAGCCTTAGGGGTGAGGATGGGGAGTAATATAGATGTCCAATTTAGGGTTGAACATTCTACAATCACTTCTCTGTACTTTGACCAGTTCTGAGTCTCTGTATTAACTATTGCTTACTGCAGAAAGAAGCCTCTCTAGTGAAAATGAGGATAGAATAATTTAAGATTATAAAATAAGCTTCGATACTATGTCCATTTAGCAAAATAATAGTAGTAAATTTGCCTCTCAAAGCCTATGACCATTGGTTCTTGGCCAGGTTTACAATGCAAAGGCATGAGGGATCCTGTGGAGCAGGTCTCAAATTCAGTCTTAAATGATTGGGTATACCCATAGCAATCATATCACTATTGCACCAGTGAAGATGTTAGGGCAGGCAAGATATTACTGTGGTGTATAGGATTCACGGCTGATTGAGGGTTTTAGTTTTTTCTTACCAAGCAGCATTTTATGCCACCGTTGAAAACTAACCAACAGAAAGGAAGCTTCCAGGTCAGTATCAACTTTTATCCATGTTTTGTGTTGTTCATGTGTATGGAGTGTTTTTGGCAATAAGGTTTTAACCTTGTTTACCAGGATCTGGTGAGCAACCCAGAACAATGACAATAATCTGTATTGTTTGGGGGGATTTCTGGAACACCCTTGACCGACATCTGCTGTTGTGATTTTTTTTTTATAGGCTACAGCTTTGGGGAGAAAGATTATCCCCTCATGTATGGTAGGAGAGTGTGGAGAGTGGAATAGCGAACACAAAGTATGCTATACAAAGCCATATGGAGAGTTATTATCTTATAAGCTTCCTAAAATATGTTAAATAGTTATTCAATATGACTTAAATTTCAATTTTTTATACATTTGAAGTATTTCAATGTGAAACAAGTTTATAATGAATATCTACTGAGAACTTACTAACAGGCTAATGACAGGGTGAGACAGAAAATGAATATTTAATGATCTGGCCCCATTAGTCACTAACCAATATGTCTTGCAATATTTTTTTCTTATTTTGACTCTTAAATGTAACAAGCAACACCATTCTATCGGAGGAAAGTAATTACTTTTGTAATAGTTACTTATTTGCAATGCTAAGGATCAAATTCAGAATCTCAATATGTTAAGGATATGCTCTACTTCTGAGCTATACCTCTGACTTGAGTTTTAGTAAGATTTTTTTCACTATGTATCTTATTATAAAATGTTTGTTGATAAAGTCAAATGGCATTAAGCCTCCAGTCATTATTTTTATATCCACATTAATAAAGTATGCGACTATTCCTTATACACTTAATACATATGTAATTGTGGAGGCGGTATTATTCATCAACATTTTACTAATCATAGCCTAGTCATAGAGACTGAAGAACTGATACTCATGGTAAACATCAAGCTGTATGAGGCATATTTGTGCAAGAGTTTTTCTGCATGGGATGGTTGGCAGTGCAGAAATATGATATTTGACAGAAGGACCTGAGACATTCTGAGGCCAAGTGATTCCCGGAGTCTCTATCATGGAACAAGAATCATGGAGCTAAAGAAACATGGGGGTCTCAGCGAGTTGAGGAAGCAGAGTGTGAATTTGAAAGTGAAATGACTTGACTACAGAGTATTTGAAGAAAGGTTGCTGTGCTTGTTTAGAGAGTCTGCAGGCAGGTTCATTAATGGCTGGACTGTTCATAAGTGGTGCAAATTGTGACACTTGTTTAGAAATAAGTGACTGCCCAAAGAGAAGTAGCATATAATGCCAGAAGTAGTCATGGACCTATAGATAGTACTAATGTGACCCAGGGAAAGTGAAAAGATTCTGATTCATTGAGATATTTATTATAGGCTTCAGAATAGCCACAGGAAGGGAATAAGAACAGTCTCCTAGACTAAAGACTACGACCTAGGTCTAAGGATATAAATTGAGTGATTTTTTTGGCCAAATCTTAAACTAAGAAAGATCTTTCAATTAGAACTCACAAACCTTAGATCCAAGAGGTGAGAATCAGAAATCTCTCCAGGATGCCATTCACAGTTTCCATAAAAACTAAAACTATGAATGAAGAAACAGAGACAGCATAATAAATCATTTTTACCCCCCAAAAGCCAGTCCATTTAAAGTATTAGATGAACCAAATGATGAAATTAGTAGCCAGACCAAAAGTTGCTGTCATAAAGATTTTCGAGGGCATAAATGAAAACATTATCATCATAATAAATATTGGTTGATAATTTTAGCAATGATATATTGATATATAGAATTAGAGCAGTATATAAAGTGAATTCTATATCTGGAATAATAAGTGAAAACAAACATTCAGGAATGATCTAAACTCACTGAAAAGGAGAGTTCCATGGAAAGAAGCCATATCTGGCTGATGTAACGACTAGAATTTGAATGATGAGGAGACATTGGGATACTTCAGGTCCAGGACAAAGAAATTATTTTGGGCAATGTTGGCCCCTTGAAGAGTCATTGTTTCCCTTTGCGTGTTAACTGTGATCAGTCAGTAAATCCTTTGGAATGAACAGAAGCCTAGTTTCCATCAATGCAAAGACTAAGGATGATATCAGATAGCATATGACAATATGTAAAGGAAATTTCCCTGCTTTTCTGCAGCCCACCTATTTGATGTGCTCTTCACTGTTTTTAAAAAGCATGCTTGTTTCTGACTTTTCTTTGTTCTGTGATGACAAGACATCATGAAATTGTTACCTTGTTGGAATATGGGATTTGGGGCAACCTGAATCTGTGTTCTTAGGCTGTGGTCACTCATGTTTAGCTTCAAAATAAACTATTTCTTACCACCTTTAGGATGACTAAAGAACACCAAAAGCCATCCCTTAATGACCCACGTGTCGCCACACACACACACACACACACACACACACACAGACAGAGAGAGAGAGAGAGAGAGAGAGAGACAGAGAGAGAGAGACAGACAGAGAGAGAGAGAGAGAGAGAGAGAGAGAGAGAGAGAGAGAGAGAGAGAGAGAGAGAGAAGACTTTCTGGAATACCAAATGCATTTACTGAAGCTACTGTAAAAGGAAAACAAAACACCAAATACTCAACTAATAAAATCCTCCTCTAGATAATCAAGATGAAAAACCTCACAATGCATCCTAAACTGATTTTGAAATCCCCTAGGAAGGCATTCTGGGCCTGTGTAGCTCCTGTTCCTTTCCCTTCTGTGAAGTAATTACAGCGTCCATTTCATTTTCTGAAACACCTTGATCTGAGGCTTCCCACACAATAACGTGCCTTCATTCGTCTTACACAGGTGAATGGTATTTCTGTGAAGACTAGTTTCGTGCTGTCCGCCACTCCTCTGACTGCTCAAATGTTTACTTTTCTTTGTGTGAACACAGTTCTCATTCACATTGTCACCCTTGGCTGCATGACTCACCTTGTCTCGGAATAAAGTGTGGGGGCTTCTTCTGGTCTGCTGCCATGTTCTCTGGCATGTTCCCGTAATTTTTGGGAATCCTTAACTTTTGAATACCATAAATTCTTTCTAAATGCTCTTTATTCTTACTTTGTCCAAGTCTTGAGATGAGAAAATTTCTCAAAGGTCCCTGTTCCTCTTCTTGCAAAATGGCCAATCTGTGAGATTCCATTTCTGCTTTCATTCCTCTGTATTCATATTTAAAACTAATAATTCACTCCCAGATCTCTTCCTGGTACAACAGAAATGTTTTTTGAACTAATTGTTTTAATTGCCACTAAAGACTGGAAAGATAGCTGAGTACACTTTACTACAGACTGAAACTTTGGGAAGACTATCTCAAGTCTTTAATTTTGTTCAATACTCCTTTCATTTCTAGGTCATTAGAAACACCAGGACACTCAAACAGTCATCCACGTTTTTAAAGA
>CABHPQ010155605.1:0-46688 GCA_902168405.1 Peromyscus aztecus | reverse complement strand
TCCTTCTGTATTCACTTTGTGTCCCCAAGGTCCAGCACAACCCTTGGAGGAAAGTGAGCCATGATGCCGTGCTTATCGATGCTGTTTTTAGTTTAACGCCTCACCATCATATACATTTGGGTCTTAGTCTTGAGTCACTGAAATTTAAAGTATTTCCTGTAGGTTTTACCTCGAAGATGGCTCACAGTGACTAGGTCTATCGAAGGATATGTGAACATGATAGTGGGTCGGATTTCTATTGTTGTACGCTCTCTCCCTGTGTTGGAATTTGCTGTTTCGCTTGACAGTGCCAGTCTGCTCTGCCCCTAGTAAGGACAGATTATGGAGGGTTCTGTTTGTATTACAGAATCAAAGGAGTTATCTGCTAACGACATTCTATTTAAATCATTATCCTTGGAATTTCAAGTTTTTAGCGCTTCCCTCTAGTAAGGGTAACCTTTTTTGTAAGGGTACAAGTTGATTAATGTCTTCATCAGCTCAGTGTCTCTATCGCCCCGTTTGCTCCATGCCCAGTGCCTACCAAATGGGTCACAAACCAGTCAGAATCCCGATATTGGGTTGTGCTTCTTACACAGAAACACATAGGCATCCACTTAGGGAGATTCCCATCTTGTAACTTGTATTTGGGTCTGGTGGGAGGCCCTGGGTTTGAACTCTGATATCACACACACAGAGAAGACATTTAATGGCCTCCTAATAATTAAAAGTAGCCAGTACAGTGGATTTCGGAAGGCTGTTTTTCAAAACGTGGTGATAAAAGATATTACCTTGAGCCTGCCTGTTTTCCATTCTGTTTGGCGTAGATTACAATTGAGTGAAAAGAAATACCGTTTGTAATGGTTTTATTTTTAAGATAGCACTGTTAGGTGGTATTTTTTGACATTTCTTTTGGCACTGAACGCCATATCTGAAGGTGAGGTTGGCTGTAAGGATGAGAAACACCCGTAGACGGGTGGTGTATCTCGGGTGGGGAGGAAAAATTCGGACAGTGTGTTGATGCTTATTGGTGTCTCTTTTCTCTTCTAGGACCAGCAGAGAGAAGAGATTCCATCTTCCAGAGGTCGCCACTGTCTGCCTCCCCACTCAGTCAACTTTTTTAGTGACACCTTCTTTGTCTGGTCCCTCACAGTGATTGTCACAAATTAACATCATTCCTATTGACATGAAATTTGAACCAGAGTATATATATTTTTTATTGAAAATTATCCTTGAATTTGATAAACTCCCCAATGATATTCACTATTTTAAATTAACAAATTTATCACACTTTTGAGCCTTTATATCCTTAAATTAAAAAAAGATTTTTAAATTTTTTTATATTTCTTGTCTAAGTAGACACCTATAACAATGGAACTTAACTTAATATTCTTTACATGGAGGGTTATTTTGTAAGTTGAATTTCAAGAAATACTATTTTGTAGAATTTGGAAGCTCTATGATCTCATAATATGTACCATTTACCTTACAACGATTTTCCCTTTAAAGTTCATCATGAGTTATTTTTGTTTATGTGTGAAAAATTAGAGCTTAATAATTGAGGGAAATTAATGTCAGTACATAAGCCTTTTCATTTTTGATGCTTCTCTTGTGAAATGAACTATTCACATGCTCAAAAAGTTAGAAAAGCATTCTTTGTACTTAAATTATTCCCTCTTTGTGCCACTGTGGGACTTCACAAATCAGAATGGCCTGGGATTAAAACAGTGCCTAAATTCTCTCTCTCTTTTTTTGAGGGTTTTCTCTGAAGGCTCCTTGTGAGCCACCCTTCCTATCACCCTGTCCAGAGGGCTTCCGCTCTTGCTTTTTTTATCCCTTCCAGGTTGTAAAGGAAAGCCTCTTGTCCCTTTAAAGACCCATTTGTGTTGTCTCTGATGCACTATACTGTCCTGTCCATATATATATGCATGCATGTATATATACTTTTTTCTAAAGTGACGTTTGTTTGTGGCCTTGCAAATGCTATGTAAGTGCAAGAACCAAAGAAACCCTCAGCTTACAAAATATGCTTATTTCTCTGAGACAGGTCTCACAATGTTGCCCTGTCTGGCCTGAAGCTCTCTATATAGGCTGGCCTCAAACTTGCAGAGATGTGACTGCCTGTGCCTCCTGAGTATTGGCATTAAAGGCTGTACCATTATGCCCGGCCAAAATATACATTCTTAAACTCTAAGTATAACCAGGTTTATATCTGTTTTATCCAATTCCCTCAATGGAGCATATCTTAATGTAGGATCCCATAGCTAGAACTGAGGAAATCCATAAACCTGGGAGGGAGGTCACTAACATCTGATCGGTTCAACATTTTTTTCCTTATAAATGTCGGCAACAAATGACACTAATATTATCATCAGTCAATACTTGTGAGGTTACTAATACACAGAAATATTTTATCATCATAATTGGTAAGCTACCACAAAACATCATCTATACTCATTACTTTGCTATTATGGTACTTACTATAAGACTTACCCCATGTGATCTCAATAAAACTGGCTTCCGTGGTAACTGTGTATTCACATTTGAAACCATTCTTCTGAGAATGTCTCCAAAGATTTCTGCAGATGAGCCAGGGGTTCTCATGTATCAAATTCATTTCTAGAAAAGTTGGTATATAAAACTACATGTTGTTTTTGGTCATTACTAATCCTTTGATTTGACTTTAGGCTTCTAAATTGACAAGCTGCAAAATTGACTTTGGAATGAATCATACATGATAGACCTTGCTATGCTTTATTTTTTAATTTTTGTTGATTTACAAATACATGATTTTTGGTAAAATTGCTTCAAGTTTGAGTGAAGTACTTAAGGTGGGAAATGAAATGCCTATAAAAAGGTCGTAAACAATATGTTATTTTGTTTTGTGTTATTACATTATTAGATTTTTTTCCATATCTGACTTTGCCTTGATTCCCGTGGATATTTTTAACGCAAGCTTCAAATACCAATGTTGTGCCTCAAGGCACACAGTGATTAAGCTGAACTCGTGGAGCCCTTAGAACTATTTATGGTGGTGTTAGGCTTTTTCATCTTTAGAGATCCTAAAGCAGTTCACTGATGCTCCAATTATAGTTATAATTAAACTTGAGTTTGAAATAAGGATTAAGAGCTTGTCAAGTATCCAAATTAAATGCTCCATTGATCATGACTAAGGTCTATTTTCTGGTACTTATGGAGGAATATGCTGATATACAAAAAGTTTGTTTTCTTGTTTATTGCTCTAGTCTGGTTTATTATACATTATACACAGTGTTTGTTTATAGTAACCATAGTTTAAGAAAGTTACATTTTTTTAAATGTAAGACAAATAAGCTCATAGAAATAGGGCTAACTGTAGATGACTGTCTTCTCACATTGCTCCAGGTTATGTGAATGTGTCTCCATTATTTAAGAGAGCTAGGAAGTAGAAACATTTTCATAAACTACCCAGTCAACCCTTAGTCTTATTGTGTAAGGTCAAATGAGAGCGTTCTCATTATATACATGAGCCAATTCTGTGTCTTTGGAAGCAATTACGTGGTTTGCCTAACCTCATTATGGCGCCCACTGTGAGCCAGGCTTACATCCAAGCCTTCTGGTTTCAGCTGAGCAGTTTTTATTGCACAGTGCTGCTCTAACACACCCTGCTTTCTGCAGTGATTTACTGCTTACTGATAAAGTCTCACTTAGTGGCTAGTCCAGCAACAGGGAAGAGAGGCTGTGGGGAGAGCGCCTTCCTTGGGAACTGATCCAGATATTTCCGTCATTTCAGGAAGTAGCATGCAAACAAGCAGTCCCAGATGCGCTGTGAGAACCATGTCTAAGGGGTGAAGTTGAGTATACTTTTGATGTGGATCAATGACCACTAAAATTTTGACCAAATTGACATATTTCTGAGAATAAAAAGGATTTTAAAATGATGAAAATTGTACATTTAAGTTATAGTGGTTCTCAACCAGTGGGTCATGACCCCTTGACAGTCTTATATCGGATATTTACATTATGATTCATAACAACAAAATTTCAGCTACGAAGTAGCAATGCAGTAGTTTTATGGCTGGGGGTCACCACATCATGAGGAACTGCATTAAAGGGTTGCAGCATTAGGAAGGTTGAGAACCACTGATTAAGAAAATTTGTTGTCTTAGAAACATATTATAGAACCTGTGAAACAGAATATTTTCGGTGGTATTTTGAAAGTTTATATCCGTATACATTAAAGCAAAATTTTCATATCAGTTTTTAGAATATTAAATTTTAGTAAGACTAAATAATTACTCTTAGTATTTATGACAAATTTGAATCACTTTCTTAGTCACGCCTTTTAAAATACTGATAGTTAGATTTTTCTGGGAAAAGTTAAGGCATATACTTAATTTTATTTCTTGGCAGTAGTCTTACAAGTTTCAATTTGAACTATTTTCTTTTGACAAAAAGTAGTAATTTTTGTTTTAAAATTATTTCATCTAAGATGCTAAAGCACTGTTAAGCTCAGCTCAAACTACTAATGGAAGAGTATTTCATACTGAAATATAAAAATATTGTTGTTTACATAATTCACAGATGCCTTCTGTATTAGTTGGGGTTTCTATTGCTGGGAAGAGCCACAGCAACTCTTGTAAAGGAAAACATTTAATTGTGGTAACTCACTTGCAGTTCAGAGTTTATTCCATTATTGTTATGGTGGGATGCAAAGCAGGATGCAGGCAGACATGGTGCTAGAGAAGGAGCTGAGACTTCTTGCATCTTGACTCACAGGCAGCAGGAAGTGGTCTGAAACACTATGAGGTATCTTGAGCATATATGAGACCTCAAAGCCCACCTCCACAGTGACACTCATCTTCCAACAAGGTCACACCTCCTAATAGTGCCACTTCCTTTGGGGGCCATTTTCTTTCAAGCCACTACAATGTCTGTCTTCTTTTGGAGTGTCTTTGCTCCACAGAAATGATATAAAATCATCATCAAAGAATAGATGGAGAGGAACTGGGAGGAGTAGAGGGAGGGGAAACTTTATTCAGATTATATTGAGTGAGAAAAGAATCTATGTTTAATAAAAGGGAAAAAAAGAAACAACAAAAAAAGTCATCACATAAGTTGTTGGATTTTAAAACAACTATCATATTTAGATGTAGTAAAATAATTTTCTCAACTTCATTTTCATGTATTACAAAGTATAAACTAAATGTAAAACTTGAGCTCACTCATTCAATATTTTTTCTCATAAATTGGAGCATTTAAATTGAGGTTGCAGAAGGCTCCATTTATCCATAGCTTTACTTTGATTGACTTCAGTTACCTGAAAGTATTCCAGAAATAAGCATGTTTCAAATAGCATGCCATTTGAAATAGTATGACGTAATATTGCACCATCTTTCTTTATCCCATTCCAGATGGAAACCGTCCATTTCTTCAGAGCGTAATGCTGTTTATGCTACCTACACATTGTTTAGAAGCTGACTCGGCTATAAGTTGTGCTACAGCAGTACTTTTTTTTTTTCACATATATACAGAGTTTGGGGCTCTTTGTGCTTTCAGAATCTGGTGGGAAGATGGGCTATTGTGTACGTATGCACATTTACTAAGGTTTCCATAAATGAAATTAAACTATAGGAATCTATCCTTAACACTCCTGTAAACTAGAAGTCTAATATGAAGTTAAGGTGGTGCCGTGCACCGGGTTTTGCTAGCAGTCCTGGGCATTCTTTGGGTTGTGTTTGCACTACTCCAGTCTTTCCCTCTGGCATCACTTGGCTCTCTTCCTCCAGTGTTTCACATGATAGCCTGTGTGTCTATTCTGGAAGGTCATACTGGACTAAGGACCTTCTCTGTTCTGAGAAGGGGTTACATCCTAGACACACAAGCAAAGACGCACACAAAACGATCCAAATACAGTCATATCCACAGGGACTAGAATCGAGGAGTTAGCATATTTTTTTTTCAGAAGGAACAGATTTATGCACGATATAATTTCAAAATTACTTTCATACTGAGTTACCACTTAATTAGTTCAGTTCTTTGGTTCATGAAGGGTAAGTTTCTGTTTATAAGCTTTTCTTTCATTGATTGCAATTTGCCTAAAACTTCAAGGCAAAGGTGCCTTCTCTTTTTGGTCCACTTGTTGATTATATTGGTTAACAGTTTCTATCAGATTTTAAATAAAATGTAACAGTTGTAGGTATAATAAACTGATTTTTAAAATAATTCCTCAAATCCTTATCATTTCTGAAATTTGATTGCAGGCATTAAATAAGAGAGCGATTATTCTGTGATAAAATATTTTTGTATTAGATATAAATTTTATTACTAGTTTTTAAATTTAATTATAACCATTATGTTTATATGTACAGTATGTGTTGTGTTATGGATTTATATTCAGTTGATGGATTATTATAGTTTATTTTCATATAGTTATGAATAGCCTGTGTATTCAATGAAGAATTTTGAGCACATTTAGTCATAAGTTTCTTCAAATTGCAAGGAACAATTTATACAAGGGAATGAATCCTGTTTTGGAATAATGTAGGCCCAAATCAGTGGCTCTTACCTGTGGCTTTGAAGAGCCAAGTGTAAATTTTCAACAAAATGAAGTTTATAAGCAACTTACAGAATAACCTGCCCCTCAAACCTGACAAGTCTCTGGGTATCCCGTCTGTCTGCACAACTGTGTCTTGCCATCTAAGAAAGGAGAAGTGCAAATTCTAGAGGCAAAGGTAGTTGAATTTCACTTTAAGTTTTTTTAAAACTACAACTACAAAATAAGTGAGGCTATAACCTATATTCTGGCAATATCTTCCACTTAGATTCACAAAGAGCAGTTTTGAATGAACAAAGGGTGTTGGCATCGACAAGATGGCAGAATAGCTCTTTTCAGTACTTCTCTCACAGAATCAATGTGAACAACCTTCCATAACTGAAAATACCTTTGTAAATACTGAGGAATCCAGTGAAAAAGTGAAGCACCATGATATATCCTCAGAATAGAAAAAGGTGCATTGAAGAGGGTAAGAAGGACAATTTTATGCTATCTGTATAGTTGCCCATCCATCAAACTCCAGCGGAACAACATGGAGGATGGAGGATTGAAGGCAGCACCCAGCCTTGCTGTTAACCCCAGTAATATGCCTGGTGTCTTAGGGTTTCTATTACTGTGAAGAGACACTGTGATCACAGCAATTCTTATAAAGGGAAAACATTTAAAATTGGTGGGAGGAGTGGCTTACATTATCATGGTGGGACATGGTGATGTGCAGGCAGACATGGTGCTGGAGCAGGAGCTAATACATCTTAGCTTGCAGGCAACAAGAAGTGGTCTAACTAGGAGTAGTTTGAGCATAGGAGACCTCAAAGCCTGCCCCCACAGTGACACACTTCCTCCAACAAGGCCACACCTCCTAATCCATTCCCTATGAGCTTATGGGGGCCAATTACATTCAAACTACCAAATTCTATTTCCTAGCCCCCATAAGCTTGTAACAATATCATAATACAAAATGCATTTAGTCCAACTTCAAAAGTCTCCGTAATCTATCACTGTCTCAGCAATGTTTAACAATTCAAAGTCTCTTCTGAGATTCATGCCGTCTCTTAACTGTGATCCCCTATAAAAACAACAACAACAAAACCAGATCACATACTTCCAACATATAATGGCACAGGCTATACATTGCCATTCTAAAACATAGGGAAGGGAACATAGTAAGGAAGTATTGGACCAAAGCAAGACCAAAACCAGCTGAGTAAACTCCCATCTCTGCATCTCCATGTCTGATATCAAAAGTGCTCTTCTGATCTCCAACTCCTTTCAGCTTTGTTGACTGCAGCACATTTCTTTCTCTTGAACTGGTTCCACTCCCTTAGCAGCTTTCCTAGGTCGGTATCCCATAACTCTGGCATTTCCAACATGTTGGGATCTTCGAGGCAATCCAGGCTTCTCCTTCAGAGCTTTACACAATGGCCTCCCTGGGCCTCCATTCAGGGAACCCCCAACACATGCCTCACTTTAGCGGCTTTCCTTAGCCATGGAGGGAGATCCACTTTCTTTTATCCTTGACTCTAAAGCCACAACCATGTGGCTGAAGCTGCCAAGTTCTTCTGCTTGCTGGGGCTGAAACATGTCCCCCCTTGTTCAATTACATCTTCACTAGTTTTCTGTTTTCAGTGGTTTCCTTCACTGCCTAAGCTTGGCTATCCTGGATCTTGATCTATAGACCAGGCAGGCCTCAAATTGAGAGATCTGCCAGCCTCTGCCTTCTGAGTGCTGGGATTAAAGGCACGCACCACAAACACCCTGCTCTAAGCTTTTCTTTAATTCCTTTTCACAAGTTGAAAACTTAGCTGGGTGGGATCTTGTCCTGAGGTCATCACTCCTTTATTCCATTTTTAAATCTGTTTCTCTCTCTCTGAACACAGAGCTTAGCTCCATTCCACTTCCTGGTGCTCCTTTTCTCTTCAAATTTTGTGTTTGTACTTTCTTAGCTTGCTCCTTTCATTGTCAATCTTCATAAGAGTGACTGATAAAAACCATATGCCAGAGTCAATACGAGGCTATTTTGAGATTTCCTTTGCCAATGGAATTAACCTTCACTTTAGTTTCAGGAAGACTTTTTACAAAAGGGCAAAAAGCAGCCACATTCTTCACCAAAATGTACCAAGAACAATCTCTAGGCAATATACTAAAATTCTTCTCTATCAATTCCCCAGGGCCCAAGGGGGCTTTGCCATGTCCCGTGTGGGATATTAGGGAAAAAAAAAAATCTGTGTACACTATGTTCTTAATGTCTGTTAACTTTATTCCTCTAAGACAGAATTCTACCAATTCAGCTATAGTTCTACCAGCCATTCAAGGCAGGAATAACTCTAGACATAACAAGCTCTATATCTGTCTACTTTATTTCTCTGGGATGAAATCCTGTCTCTATAACTGCAGTTCCATCCAGCTCCCTAGCTCATAGTCCAGGTAATGACTAAACTCCTATGCTTCCAGCCTCATCTTCATCCTCTGTATCCTCTTTCTCCATCTCTGCTACTCTCTACTCCTGGCACTCAGAAAACTCTACTCGAGGTCTGCTTACCCTCTATGGAACCTCTGTCATCCTCTCTTCTCTCTCACCATGCTGTTCTGTCTCTATCTACAGAATATTCCTGCCTTTTCTTTCCCTGTGCAGGTGGTTCCCTGCCTCCTCAGGAATGTTGTTTTATCTCTCACCTTGATATGTAAAAACATCTCTTGTTCTGAAAGTGCTCTGGAGAACCACTAGGCCTCCTCAAGGTGAAGGGTGGTCTGAGCTTCATTAGCACAGGAAACAAAGCTAGGTGTCTCCTGCCAGCTTGTCTCCTAAACTCAGCAGGGCAGTTAGTAACTTAGTAGGTTCAGCAAGTCAGGGGAGCTGAACTGTTTACCAATTGGCCTGGGCATGCAAGGATTTCATAGCAGAAGACAGCTGGAATATTAAAGACTGGGTAACACCAAATATTCATAATGGCTTTGCCTTTTGACAGACCCTTGGGCGGTCAAAATTCAGCTTTAATACACAGCCGAATCTCTATGATATATTCTTGCAGCCCGCAAAACTTCTCCTCTGAAACATCTTGAACCAGGACCTCATAGTTCATCAAATCATACTCAGCACCACTGTCTTCCATGCTCCTACTAGTATGGCCCATTAAGGAGTACTTAAAGCATTCAACTGCTTTTCTAATCCACAGTCCCAAGGTCCATATTCCTTCAAACAAAAGCACGGTCAGGCCCATCACAGCAATACCCCACTTCTGGTACCAACTTCTGTCTTAGTTAGGATTTCTATTGCTGTGAAGAGACAATGTGACAATGGCAACTCTAATAAAGGAAAAACATTTAATTGGGGTGGCCTACATTTTCAGAGGTTCAGTCCATTGCCATCATGGCAGAACATGGCAGCATGCAGGGAAACATGGTGCTGGAGCAGGATGAGGGTTAATACATCTTAACTTGCAGGCAACAGGAAGTAGTCTGAATTAGGCATAGCATGAGCATAGGAGACCTCAAAGCACACCCCCCACAGTGACACACTCCCTCCTACAAGGCCAAACCTACTTCAACAAGGCCACATCTAATAGTGCCACTGCCTATGAGCTTATGGGACCCAGTTACATTCATACTATTACACCTGCCTTATAATAAAAGCTGGTGTGAAGCAAATGCTGGTAGTCACACGCTAAGCCAGTCCCAATTGACAAAGTCTCCATGCTTGTTCTTTATTTAATCCCAGCAACAGAATTCAAAATAGCTTAAGCTCAGCAAGCTACAGAAAAGCACACATGAAACAAAACTAAGTGGAATCAGAAACATGAAAATAAAAATCAGAAACTTAACAATGAGAAAATTTTAAAAAATACTAATCATAAATGATGAAGTTTGCTGAATGATACAAAAAAAGTTCCACAGAAATTTGCAAAAGTGTGATCAAGCAGGAGAAACAAGCAGTGAGCTCAAGGATAGGTAATCTGAATTTTCCCATTAGAGACACACAAGAAAAAATAAGAAGAAAGTTTTTTAATCTTATGAGACTTAACAGGACACCTCCAAGTGAACCACTTGCAGGCAAGAGAGTAGATCCTCACTGAAGCTGGCTACTGGAGGAGAAAAAGGAAAGAGAAGGAGGGAAGTGTTGTGGAATGTTTATGTAGAGATGTTACATTTGTTTTTGCTTGGGAATATTACTTTAACTGTGTAAAGGTATGTTACATTTGTTTCTGCTGCCTTTGTTAATGATGTAAAGACGTGTTACATTTGTTTATGCTGTATTTGTTTAATCACTAAAGATGTGATGTATTTGTTTCACCTTGCCTGATAAGGCACTTGGTTGGTCTAATAAAAAGCTGAATGGCCAGTAGCTAGGCAGGAGAGGGGCAGAAAGAATAAAAAGGAGGAGAAAGAAGGGAGAGAAGGAGGGGGAGAGAACAAGGGAGAAAGAGAGAGAGGGCCAGAAGCCAGGCAGCTGCTAGCCAGACATGAGAAGCAGTGAAAATCAGATATATACAGAAGGAAAGAAAGGTAAGAAGCCCCGATGCAAAGCATGGGTGAAGAGAAATAGGTTAAGTTAAAAGAGCTAGCAAGAAACAAGCCTAAGCTAAGGCCAAGCATTCATAACTAATAATAAGTCTTTGTGTCATGATTTAGAAGCTGGTTGATGGCTAAAAAAAAAAAAAAAAAGCTTGTTACATTCAACTGCACATTAACAGGATTTTGTAAATAGTAGACTGGATTTATCCCTGAGATGCAAAGATGGTTCAGCACAGCAAATAAATACATCATGGGACACACCACATTAACAGAATGGAGGCCAGACATAACTGTCTCATTAGATGCAGAAAAATAATTTGGAAAAAAAATTAAGTGTTCATTTATGATATTAACTCAACAAATTAGGTATAGTAAGAATTACCTCAGCACACTAACCTTATTTTAATATACCCACAGATTAGTGCTGAAAAAGCTGCAGACTTTCCCTTTAAAATCAGAAAGAAGGCTGGGCTCACTTCTTCTTAATATGGTGTTGGAAGTCTAAGCCAGAGCAATTGGGCACGTGAAGGGAAAGAAAGTTCAGATTAGAAAGGAAGAATAATTCTCATGTGTAAGAGGTGAGGGGATAGAGAGACAGAGGGAGAAAGAGATAGACAATCATGGACTTAAATGTAAAAATCTCCAAAACCTGTAAGCAAATTTAGAAAATCAATATACAAAGTTAGCATACAGAAATCAGTAATTTTTTTGAAAAATAGCAAAGTATCTTCATTTATAAAGCACAAAAATTTAACATAGGAGGTAAAGACCTGGACATTGAAAACTTAAAACACCAATGAAAGGGTTTGAAGAAAAACAAGGTGGAAAATATCTCATGTGCATCAACCATTGAATAATATTCAAATGCCCACACTATCTGCAATTATCTACAGAGTCAACACAAGTCCCACTGAAATTCTAAATTTATGTCCATGATCTGAAAATATTAATACTAAAACGCTCACACTATCTGCAATTATCTACAGAGTCAGCACAAGTCCTGCCAAAATTCTAAAGGCAGTTTTCCTGGAAGTAGAAATTCCCAAAATTTAAGTAGGACCATAAAAGACCTTCCTTGAATAGCCAAAACAGCTTTGACCTCAAGAACAAAGATGGGAGTATTAGACTAATCTTGATACATAATACTAATCTGTAGTAATCAAAATTGAAATGTAATAATGTAAGTAGATATGTAGATCAGTTGATGGAATATGGTGCTTGGAAACAAACCAATACAATTATAGTCATAGAATGCAGAGCTTGCTAGAGTCTTTGGGATAGAGTGAAAGCCAATGTAAGGAGAAATTCATAACTGTGGATGCCTGGATTAAAACATTGAGATTACCTCAAATAAGTAATCTGATGATGCACGTCAATATCTTAGAAAAACAACAATCCAAACAAGAGCAATAGATGCCAAGAAATAATAATAAAATGGAAACTAAATGGATGATATGTGGAATCAACTGAAAAACCCATAGCCAAACTAACAAAAATAAAGCAAGAAAGAAGATCCAAATTAATAAAACTGGAGATGAAAGTGATTACTATAGATTATTATAATATCTCAAGAATCATTGGGGTGTACTTTCAATATTTATATTCCAAACAACTGGATAATGTAGAAGAAATTGATGAATTCCTACATATGTGACCTACCAAAATTAAATCAAGGAGAAGCAAACATATTAAACAGAACTATAAGGAAATCATTAGATTGAAGCAGACAAAGACACAAAATTTCTCAATAAAATAGGTAAAATGAATTCAAGAACACATTAAAATGACATAAAAAAATGAGCTGGTTTCAACAAAAGCAAGTTGGGTTCAATATATGCACATTAATATACATATATATAATATTATGTGTAAGACTGTATTCATATCTTTAAGAAGGGAAATCACATTATTACTTTAATGCAGAAAAATCCTTTTATATATTTAAATTTCCCTTCATGATAAAGCCATGAGTGAAACAGAGATAGAAAGAACCTATCTTAACATAGCAAAGATTATACATGAAAAAGACATTTGGTAACATACCAAATATGGAAGAGACCTTTAGTCTTCTAAAATATGTAATGAAACTAGAGTGTCTACTTTCTCAACTCTCACTCTATCCCTATTTGCAAATATCATTTTATACTTAAAAGACCCTAAAGGTTCCCCCCAGAAACTATTAGAACTGATTAAATATTTCTAACAAAGTAATAGAGTACAAAATCAATTTTGAAAAACAGCTTTTCTACATAACAGTAGTGAACTTGAGAAAAACAAAAATCAGAAAAACCACATTCGTAATAGCTTTTAATAAACTTTCTAAATAAACTTAACCAAAGAAGTATAAGACCTCCAAATGGAAAGTTGAAACATTGAAGAAAGAATTTGAGCACATTGGAAGATGGAAAACTCTCCCAGGCTCATGGGTTAGTAGAATTAATCCTGTACAGTTATAAAAGCAAAAAGCCCTTCAATATCCTAATGACAGTCTTCATTGAACTATAAAACCTTTATGGAACTGTAAAATCCACATGGAAGCAGAAGACCCTGAATCACAAAAGCAATTTTTATGCAGAAGAGCAATACTGAAGACATCACAATATCATCTCAAATTATGTTACTGAGCCTTACTAACAAAAACCATGTAGCACAGGCACAAAAGTATCTACATAGACCAGTTGAATAAAACTGAAGAACATAAGCCCACACAAGCACTGCCATCTAATATTTTGAGAAAGGTACCAAAAACAAACACTGGAGAAGAAATGTCATCTTTAACAAAGGGTACTAGGAAAACCGGGTTTCCCCCGTAGATGAACTTTTAAAAAAATGATCAAAAATGGTGTGAGATCAGAGACCTTGAAACTTCTAGAGGAAAACACACGTGAAACTTTAAGAGGCAGAGATAGGAGGCTCCCGGGTCAGTTCCAGCTCAATCCCTCCAAGTCCTGTGTCCAAAGTTAGTGATGTCTTCAGCAATAGGGTCTTGGTAGCTGAAGTTTTCTCTGGTCCTGCTTGGCTCCCACAGCCCTGTAGCCACTTGGACCCAAGTAAACACACAGAGGCTTATATTAATTAAAGCTGCTTGGCCATTAGCTCAGGCTAACTACTGACTAGCTCTTACACTTAAATTAACCCATAATTCTTATTTATGTTTAGCCACGTGGCTTGGTACCTTTTCTCAGTTCTGCCTTCACATCTTGCTTCCTCTGTGTCTGGCTGGCCACTCCTGACTCAGCCTTTCTGTTCCCAGCATTCTCCTCTCTGCTTGTCCCGCCTATACTGTACTTCCTGCCTGGCTACTGGCCAATCAGCATTTTATTTATCAACCAAATCAGAGCAACACATTCACAGCATACAGAAAGACATCCCTAGTAGGTTTTAGCTTCAATTCTAAGAGACAACAATGGGCAGAAATAGCTTGTATTGTTTTTGACGTCTCTTGAACTCCCCTGATCAACAATAGCATGCTGGGTGTGAGGATTTTTCATGGACAGTGTGTGGCCTTGGAGACCTTATCACTCCAGGTAGTGTAACTTCCTTTAAATTATTTATAGGTGCATACACATACACATATTTTTAAGTAAACAGAAAATAATCATCCTTAATGTCCTTTATACCTCTTCCTCTATTCCTCTCTGTTTTACCTTCTCTCCACTCCCCAGCTAAGAGCCCTCCTGTTTTTCTAATGTTCCCTTAGAGAGAACCTATACCATACTGTGCCCCTCATCATAGGTCCCCTCACCATGATCCTTTTTATTCTGTTTCTGTGGCAATACACATCACCTCAATAAGGCCTGCACAATGACAATCATAGTTGACATGTTAATGTGAATGGGGGAACCTCATAAGGCCTCAGCTCTAGATGAAGGCAGTTAATTAATGGCTGCTAAGAGAAGGAGAAGCAGTCTTCTCCAGGGATGAGCCCCATGATAGGTTACCCAATCTCAAGTAATCAGTCAGTCCTAAATGTGTAACACTAAATAGACTCAGTAGGTTGTGCTTATTATGTTTAAATATAAATGTATGAATAATAATTAAAGAAGAGGTTATGAATTTGAGAGTGGAGAAGCACGGGAAGAGTTGGAGTAGGGAGAGAGTGGGGTGGAAATGATATAAATGCAGTACTTATGTATGGAATTCTCAAAAAAAATATAAAAAAGCACTTAAAAGCCCAGAATGTTCCACAAAGGCTCCAAGGGCAGTGGAAATAATTCCCAAAACTGAAAAGTGGGATTCTATGAAGTTGAAAAGCTTCTACATAGCCAAGGAAAGAACAACCAGAGTGAAGAGAGAGCTTACCAAAAGGGAAAATGAAGCTGTTTTTTGATGATGAAATTAAACATCAAAACTTCAAATGAGCTGTTTTTTCTCTCTGTTGCATCACCCACAAAATAACACAGGGAAGGGAGCGGGAGCCTTTAGTATCTTGTAAAGGCACTAAGATCATTTACAAAGGCTCTGACCATGGCCTGATCTGTAGAGGGCACGAGGTCCTCTGCTCACAGATAAGCACTAGGGAGACCAGGAATGTTAAACACATAGGGCAGTTCCTTCAAAGGAAGAGGTGTATGGCCTGTTTTCTGCCCAGAAGGCTGGGAGTGGATGTGGTTAATAGCCCAGTGATCTCTGCACTATCTCTATGGCAAGGCCACTTATGGCTCCCCCAGAGTCTTAGTTTAACTCAGTCACCCTCCCTAGACACTTATCTCGAGCACTGTTTCTCAGCCAATACTACAACCCATTTTTGTGGGACATGTAACATGTACTTTACAAACGGGAGCAGAGATGGTTAATAACCTGGTGGCTTTTACACTGTCTGTATGACTGAGACCGCACCAGATCCTCTCCAGAATCTTGAGATGTCACATGTAGTCAACCCATAGAACCCATCTTTATGGAAGAGGTCACATGTCCTTTGAAAAGAGTTTCAATATAATCATGTCTTGAACTTTGTTGTACACATGCAGTTGATTTAATTGTCACCAGGTAATCTCCTCCCACTCCCCGCCCCAAATTGCACTGTACTTAAATATGCCTAAAATAAACTGCCCAGCATCAGACTCTCAAAATTTGAACCAGCTCCCGTTACTGAGTTATGTTGAACCAGACTACCAGACTTCCTTCTTGCCTCATGTGGATCATTACTCTGCTGGCCATGGTGTTTGCAGAGACCCCCACACTGATCTCCTCCCAAAGCCCCCCTCCTAATCTCAGAACTGAGAAGTTTAGAATTTCAGCATAAATTTGGGGTAACATAAATACATTCAGTCTAGAACAAGCCGATTATAAGGCAGATGTACAAAAAAAGTTAATAACCCTTTGCAAAACTCATTAGTATTATTTATGAATTTGAAAATGAGGGTCAGATGTTGTTAGAAAAGTCAAATTTTGGATGCCCATAGTTGTTTTGAATATTTTTATTTTGTGTGTCTTTGCCTACATACATGGCTGAGTACCGTGTGCAGTGACTGTGGAGGCGAGAAGAGGGCAACTGCTCCTCTGGAGATGGAGTTACAGCCAGTTGTGAGACACCATGTGGTGCTGGGAGCTGAACCTTGTCCTTCCTCTGCAAGAGCAACAGGAGCTCTTAACCACTGAGCCATCTTACCAACCCCCACAGTTGTTTTGAACATTCTTGTACCGTACATTTATTCGGTTGAATGTTCCTTATTGGCTTTTTTAATATTATACTTAGTGTTTTGTTTCCCACAGACATGAAGCCATTATCATCTCAGGAACTGAAATGGCCAAACAAATCCAAAAAGAAATACAGCAAGGTGTGGAATCATGGATTGCTCTTGGGAACAGGAGGCCCCACCTCAGTATCATTTTAGTGGGAGATAACCCAGCAAGCCACACCTACGTCAGGAATAAGATAAAAGCTGCTTCCGCTGTAGGTGGGTATGTGTGTGAGCTGTAACTGTTATTAAATGTTTTTATTATCACATAAAGTTACACAATCATGATTGATAATTATCAAATAAGCACCATTCAAATAGCATGGACTATTGTTATTATTAGAGATTATTCAATTACCCAATCTTATATGAATGTCTTACTGTGTTCAGGTTTCTTGTAGAATTATTTCAGTGTGATTTCACATTTTATGGACTAGGCAATAGGATTCTTTGCTTTTAAAGAGCTCTGTATATTGCATTTGCTTTAACTGAATCATAAACTTCTCTGATTTCCTATCTCACTTGGTTTCTTTAAGGCTACTCAGAGGGCTTTTCACAAATCAGTGCAAGCTGTCTTCTGGAGTAGTAGCCAAGTGATGCCTAAGAATCAGGAGAGAATCGCTGTACTGACTGAGAAACCCCTCCTCCGGTGACTAGAACACTGACTCTGTGGAAGGGCTGTCCTTCCAGTAGGAGGATCAGAGGAGACCAGAGACACACTGGGGGAGACAGCCACAGAATATTCCAGTGACCTTCTCTGCCTGCCTTTCTTCCAGGTATCTGCAGTGAGCTCATTCTAAAGCCCCAGAGCGTTTCTCAAGAGGAACTTTTGGATATCACCTATCAGCTGAACATGGACCCAAGAGTCAGTGGTATATTAGTTCAGCTACCACTTCCAGGTACAAGATGCTCTTTTGTGTATTTGGTTGGGCAGGAGAAAAGGCACATCATGGCATTGGAGGCAATTTATAAAACACAATCAGAAGAGGACTGGCTGTTATCTTAGTACTGTAGTAACAGCTAACAGTTTCTTAAGGATTTACACTTATGAGATGAAAAGCTGTGAATAGAAAACTTAGGTGTGGGCAAGACATATGTCTCTGTTCAGCCGGGCACAACCACAGCTGATTGCAAGCTGAAGGCAGGTGGTGCTCCTAACACACAATAGGGAAAATTCGCAATTTTTCTGTGTCTCTTAACAATTTTGTTCAAGTATTAAAAACTAATCTTATTGTGGTTTTTAAATACATAGTGACATAAAAACTAGTGTGACTAGTATTTATCCACAATATTGTCTTTTAAAACATTAGACAGAAGAATTAAAGTGTCTATTTTTTGTTGGTTTGTTTTATTTTTTAAATAAAACCGTGTCAAGAGTGGTTTGCATAGTGATCAAGTAGCTCAATGTGCAACTGATGTGGAGCAAAACACCTTTTCAAGGGCATGATGAACTGATTGTCCAAATTCCTTCCTGAGCAGTTTATCTTTTATTTGTACATTCAACATCATGGGTATTGATGAGAGTTCCTTAATGTGAAGTTTGAGCAGGTGTTGCTTCCTTTGGGGTTCTGTCTTGCTTTTCAGCATGGTCCTGTCCCTTATTTCTCCCTGGCCCTCACTCAGTTCCCTGTTGTATAGCTACAGCTCTCCACAGGATGCAGTGTTAACATTCCAGTCAGTTAGCATGCCCCCATTTACATGCAGGTTGAATCCTCTTGGAGTGACTTAATATTCTTATTTATGTCGGGTTTTACAGCTTAGTTCTTACCATTGCTTCATGCAGGCAGAGGTGTCTCCTGCCTCTCCCTGCTGTTTGTTTTTCTGATATACTCACAGGCATTACACTACATTATCATCTCTTGTTTATTTACCTTTCATATTTATAGGCTAACCCCCTTGGTCTCTTCTATACTTGTATAATGTCATGTGGGTGTAAGTCTGGGATCCATGAGAGAAGATACTTTATGTCTATATTTGAACTGAATAAGAAATAATTAATTCCCAATCAGGTCTTTGAAAGAAATACATAGTTGGCCAATGATAACATGCTCGACTATTATGTGACTCATATTTCTTGGATGTGACGCCCCAAGCAAAGCAAAAATAGTGAGAAAATATCAAATTTAAAAACTGATCCACAGGAAAGAAGTCATCAGAAGTCATCAACTTCTTTACTGGATGAAGAGTCAACATTGTAGAATGAGAGAAATGGTTGTGAACCATACAAATAATAATACATTAATATTCAAAATACAGTCATCTTAATACAACTAAACAGCAAGAAAACAACCTCCTTAAGTGTTTTTAAAGGATCTGCATGTAAAATAAACCACATACAGAGACAAATATTGAATTATACCACTAATATGTGGGATTAAAACATGTCAAACTTGGCCAAGCCTAGTGTACTTGGCATTTGGAGGCAGGAGGGTCAGGACTCTTTGGCTACATAGTGAGTTCAAGGCCAGCCCAGGCTACATGAGACCATATCATAAACACAGAAACAAACAAGCAAGCATGTCAATCTCACAGAAACGTACCATAGAATGGTGGGTATAGGGGTTGAGGATTGGGGAGTGTCTATGAAGTCCTGGACAAAGAATTTAATACTTTGGTTAGATATGACCAGTAGCTTCTAGAGACCTATTGTACAAAATCATGAGGTAGTTATAACATATTTCCACAAAAGCAGATTTACATATTCTTACCACACAAAAGGAAATACATGATGTGTTGATTGATTTAGCCATTACATGAAATATGCACGTGGTAGAGCATCATATTACCTATCATAAAATCACATATAACTTCCATAATTAAAATGTTATAAAGTTATTTTCCAAACCACTCTATTTCCTTCATCAGAGTTTCTAAGTACATTCTATTTAGTTTGTCCTAACAAAAGCACATTTGTATCTACATGTTGCCTTTGTGACCAATGTTTACTTGGTGACTTTGTTACTAATGGCCACTAGATGGCAGTGGTTATCTGTCTGTTCTACAGACAAAACTCTTGCAGAGTAAGAAACAGGTAAAAAGGACCTCAGCAAACGTGAGGGTGGTCTGAGAGAAGGTGCTTTTCTATATGCAAAGCCAATAATATGTATACAAGATCCCAGTGGTCAGCATCCACTGGACTAAGGTCTCTGTTATATGACGATTTTCAATTTACTATTTCAGTTTGAATCCTCATAGTCATCCTGTGGGGGTAGAGCTGTCGTGATGGGTATTTGCTGAGAAGAACACGGAGGTCGAGTCTCTTCCTTCTGAGTAACCAAGTCTGGATCCAGGCAGACTGATCCATCATGCTAATATTTTAACCATAGTTGATACATTTTCAGGTTATCAGTATAAACTAGTGGATAATGTAAATGTTTGAAGTATATGCATTCATGTTATACCTTTTAATATCCGGAGAGACAGTGATGTTGGAAGAGGTGGGTTTTATAAGAAAATTGTCTGGACTTGAATCTTGGCTCTGCCATTCACTGGTTACCTCTTTGTCTCAGTGTCTCCATCTGGTAAGTGAAGAAAATGCTGCCTGCTTCATAAAGAATTTATAGCATTAAATAAAATAATCAGCATAAAGGAGGACTTGCACAGGATATTAATTTTAAATTCCAATTTATTTCATCAGGAGAAGTCAATCTGATGTTGTTTGTCTTTTAGATTTAGGTTTTCAGAAAAGACACCAAAGGAATAATAGGTACAGGAACCAGTATGAAATTGAAAACAGGTTGGAACAGGAGTAGAGATGGGTTAATAGATTATTTGTGTAATGGGTAAATATAGGTTATTGTCAAGGTGATAGCTTTTGTTTTTTGGTGACAAATTTGGACATACTTAAGTTATGATGAAAAATAGAGAGTTCACTATTTGAGTATTTTGGGATTGATAGCAAGACTGTGTCATAAGAGGGCTGACTCTGTTGGTTAAATGCTGTGCAAATGTGACAATCTAAGTTTGGGTCCCTGGTTCCTATGTAAAAGGCTGAGCATGACAGTGCTTGCCTATAACGCTAGCACTGGGGAGGCAGAGGCAGGAGGACCCATGAGGCTTGCTTGCTAGCTTATCTTGCCAAATCTGCATGCTCCTATTCATTGAGAATATACTTCAAAAGGTGAGGAGGAGAGTGACAGGGTAAGACACCAAATGTCACTTCTGGCTTCCACACACATGAACCCATGCACATACGTACAACACACACATATGCACACACACACTACACTAAAAATGAGTATCAACAAAATAAATTATTTTGTCATAAGCTGTGAATTGTGGTTAATTCTTTTAAAAACAATATTTTGAGAAGAAATTTTTGCTTCAAATAATTTTGGCATGATTTCCATAATCCCATTCTCACAATGTTATTTATCTATTTTAAAGTTCTGTAGGTAACTTTTTAAATGAGGTAAAAGACAAGAAAAAAAGGCAGACAACTGTCCTGTAAATGGAACCTATTTCCACTAGATGGCAGCATTGAGCAAGCACTTTTTACAACTATATTAGTACTTTGTGGGGACAGTCAGTCACTGAGACAATTTATATCTTCCAGGGATTTCTTTATCTCTGTAGCCACTAATGTCTCTTTCCATGCATGCCCAGGTGGAAACCATCCGGAGTGTGTTTTTGTTGTTCAAGTTTATAGACATGTCTTTTGAGATGACTTCTCAAAACAAAAACAAAAACAAAACAAAGTAAAACACAACCCCACACAAAAACAACAAAACCACTTCAAATTAAGGAATTTCAAAAACAACAGTAATATTTTCTGCTTTTCTTCCCATCTTTTGCTTTTTCCTTTATCATCTGTTTTTTGAGTGTATTCATCTTAAAATGCTATTTGCATGGTGTATATTTCTTTTTAAAAAATCTTTTTTTACACACTGAGTAAATCCAATATTTAATATTAATTTTAGTTTACACATGGAAAAATAACTTCACAGTGCTAGACACATAAATTGTGTCATGGCATAAAAATCTTGATGATCATATTTTGTTGGTTTCACATATAATTTTTTAATTTTATTTTTTTCTTTCATTTTTCTTTATTAAGAAATTTTCTACTCACTCCATATACTATCCACAGATCCCCCTCCTCCCTCCTCCCACTCCCCAGCCCTCTTTCCCAAGCCACCCCGCATCCCCACATCCCCCAAATCGAGGTCTCCCATGGGGAGTCAGCAGAGCCCAGCACACTGAGCCTAGGCAGGTCCAAGCCCCTTCCCACTGCACCAAGGCTGTGCAAGGTGTCACACCACAGGCACCGGGTTCCAGAAGCCTGCCCATGGACTAGGGACAGATTCCGATCCCCCTGCCTGGGTGCCCCCTAAACAGTTCGAGCCAAATAACTGTCTTCTATATCCAAATAGACAGTTGGTTATTTGAGAAAAAAATCTTTTAAAAAATATGTATGAGCCACACTAAATGGACTCAGCAGGTTGTATTTACATATGTACTCACTTATATATACATGTGGCAATAAAAATTAAAATAAAAGAGGCTATGAACATGAGAGGAGCAGGATTGGAGGTGTGAGAGAGGTTGGAGGGAGAAGAAGGGGGAGCTGCTATAAAAACAGTGCAAAAGAAATTTTAAAAATAATTTAATTTAAAAAATTAAGATATATGTATTTATAGGCTATGTCTATGGTCCTCTGTATTATTGAATTTAATTTACAAAAATACTCTGGCCAGACAACTCAGGGGAAAAGGATACTTAAGGAACAACTTGAGTCTAAATTATTGTTCCTGAGACCTTGGCATGCAAGGTACCTAAAGCAACATTTCTTCCTATCTACTGTGGGTTTAAATTTTATTAGGAAAGAAATACTTTTATGAGTCATTTATTCTATAGGATATATACTGATTGGAGGTTTTAATGTGGGTTTGATAGAAATTACCATACATAGGGCTTGAGAGCCTGATAACTTCAGAAAACAGGATTTTTCCATGATCATCAGAAGAATAGGCCACTGTAGTTGGAAGATTTCCTGTGTCCCGGCCTGCTGGTAGTCAGGACAAATCTCTCCCACTCCCCCAAGCAAACACACAGAGTTTTATATTAATTATAACTTCATGACCATGGCTCAAGCTTTTGCTAGCTAGCTCTATGTCTTAAATTAGCCCATAACTATTAATCTATGTATCTCCACATGTTCTGTGGCTTTACCTGAGTCCCATTACATGTTGCTCCTTGTGTGGCTCACTGGCATCTCTCTCGGCCTTCTTCCTATCTCTCCTTTTGAATTTCCCACCTGCCTCTAAGCTGCCTTGCCATAGGCCAAACGACTTTATTTATCAACCAATCAGAGCAACACATATTCACAGTGTACAGAAAGACATTCTTCCATCAGGCCACATTAGACATCTTAGATAGTCTTCAGCTCACATCCGGGAATCATAGAATCAGATAAAGCTGAGATTCAAAAGCATCATAGGATGCATAGGTTCTAACCTTCATAGGATGTCTGTAAAGTAATTCCCAGGCATCCTGAGCAGTCTTCTTGCTGTAGGAGATGAAGGCTGTGGGTGCATGGAGAAAGAGATATATCCCTACGTGGCCTAGAGTAGTGGTTCTCAACCCCATGAGTCATGAAAGACTATCGGAAAACACAGATATTCACATTATGATTCACAACAGTAGCAAAATTAGTTATGAAGTAGCAATTAAAATAATTTTATGGTTGGGGATCTCCACAACATGAAGAACTGTATTAAAGGGTCACAGTGTTAGGAAGGTTGAGAACTACCAGCCTAGAGGATCCCACCCACTTCATTTCCAACCTTTACAAGACCCAAATTGGGGGTTGGAGTGGCTCAGTGAGGTTAGACTCACTTCCCATTCCTCTTCTGTCCCCTCACCTCTCAATGATAAAATAATTTTTTTGGATGATATTGGGCTAGTAGACACCTGATGAGTATTATCTGCCTTGATTTTTTATTTTTATGTAGAATCCAAAGAATATTTATTGAGACTACAGTTAAACCTTTAGGGCAAATATTTATGCTATTAGAATGTAAGTTTGATAGACAGAATTTTGTCTGTTGACTCACTTAGTATCCTAACTCCCCATTGGACACATTGTTGTGGAATATAATTTTAACTGGCCAAAGATGTGTTACATTTGTTTGTGCTGTGCAATGTTACTGTAACTGTGTAAAGGTGTGTTACATTTGTTTCTGTTGCCTTTGTTAATGACGGAAAGATGTGTTACATTTGTTTATGCTGTGCAATGTTACTGTAACTGTGTAAAGGTGTGTTACATTTGTTTCTGTTGCCTTTGTTAATGACGGAAAGATGTGTTACATTTGTTTTACCTCCCTAAGGCACCTGATTGGTGTAATAAACTGAACGGCTAATAGCTAGGCAGGAGAGGGGTATGCGGGGCTGGTGGGCAGAGAGAATAAGTAGGAGGAGAAATCTAGGCAAAGGAGAGAAAAGAGAACCAGGGAGAAAGAGAGGGACATACCCAGGGTCAGAAGCCAGGCAGCTGCCAGCAAGCCAGACATGAGAAGCAATAAAAGTAAGATCTACAGAAGGAAAGAAAGGTAAAAAGTCCTGAGGCAAAACGTAGATGAAGAGAAACAGGTTAAGTTATGAGAGCCAGTGGGGCAAATCTAAGATAAGGCTGAGCGTTCATTACTAATAAGAAGTCTCGCCGGGCAGTGGTGGTGCACGCCTTTAATCCCAGCACTCGGGAGGCAGAGACAGGTGGATCTCTGTGAGTTTGAGGCCAGCCTGGGCTACAGAGTGAGTTCCAGGAAAGGCGCAAAACTACACAGAGAAACCCTGTCTCGAAAAACCAAAAAATACCAAAAGAAAAAAAATAAAAAAGAAGTCTCTGTGTCATGATTTGGGAGCTGGGTGGTAGCCCAAAAGAAAAAGTCTATTGTATCACATGGAACACATTCAAATATTAGTTGAATATATGAATGAATTTTCAAAAATCTTACATACATGCTAAGGGTGGGAAATTTATCCCATTAACATAAAGGTTTGCCTGGAATTTTTTATTTTTTTCAAGGCTTGAAAGAAATATTTCACCTTAAATTTATATTGGATAATATAGTAGTGCCAGGTGTTTAAAAATATAAACACATCTCTCAATGTATTTCAGAATCTAATGAAAGCCCTATAGGATTAAGATTGCAGTGAATTTTTAAGTTGGTTTGGGGAAATTGAAATATTGGGTTTTCCAACTCAGGAGCAGAGTATAACTTTGTCAACTGTCAGCAAGCAGTCTTTTGTGTCCTTATTACAGGAGTTGTTCTCAAATTTAGAAAAATTTATTCCTAAGAATTTAGCTGTTTGTAGGGTGTTATAAATAGTAACTTAAAAATCATTTTGTCTTCTGATGCCTGTGGCTTGTATGCATAAACACCCCTGGTCTCTGTGTATGGACTTTGTGCTGTGTGTTCTTGCTGAATTGACCTTGATAGTTCTTTTCATTATCTTCCAACTTCTCTAGATGGCCAGAATATGCAACTGTGCCATTCATGAGCAGTTTTGCCAATTCCTTTGTGACTTCTCTGTCTCTTTCCTTTTCTCTATCATATTAAACTAGGACCTGAACCAAAGGGTAAATAGAAATAGTGGGAGTGGACACCTTTGTCTTCGGATCTTCAGGAGCAAGGATCAGTATTTTCCTACTAAATCTGCTGGCTGAGGGTTTTGGAAAATGCCTGTACCAGATTGACAACTCCAGCTAGATTTCTCCTTTGGTGTGCTGCAACTCTAACCCTGTTTCCTTGCCAATCCTCTCACCTTTTCATGTATTTACTTTTTCTTTATTTCGTTAGGGCTTAGCCAGAGATTTTAGCAGATTTTGTGCACCACATTTGGGTAGTCTCTGTGGCTTCCTGTTTTACCCCATTTAATCTATAGTGTCCACATTTTTAACAGAAACCAATTAGTGGAAACATCTCGTGGTGGAGAAAAGTGGATTCAAATCCCTTAAGTCTGCATGCATGTTGAGGCAAAGACTTCTACCTACTTGTTGCCTCATTTCCTTGGGATTGTTCAGTTCCCCACAATTCACCAGTCCAGCCACTGTATCTGTCAGTAGCCTATGCTCTACATGCAGCCAATCATAGCTATCACTCAAGAGCATTTTGGTTTACTATTTTGATGGCAAGAAAAGAATGATAATTTTATGTCTCTTGCAGCTTATCTATCTAGAGATCCCCAGTTTTCATTTGGTGGGCTTCCACATAAACATAAATTTTAAAGGAGACCAATTATATTTACTTTTCAGACCATGTGGATGAAAGAACAATATGCAATGGAATTGCCCCAGAAAAAGATGTAGATGGATTTCATATTATCAATATTGGAAGACTGTGCCTTGATCAGCATTCTCTGATACCTGCCACTGCCAGTGCTGTTTGGGAAATAATAAAAAGAACAGGTTGGTAACTTGAGTCTGTGGGAAACTGGTACCAGAGGCAGGTGAGCTCTGAGGCCTTGCTTGGGTAGAGCTACCTCTGTCTACAAGTGACGGAAATGATAAGCATACAACTAAAGTCTATAAAAATGCTACACATTTGTGAATGTCACAGGACAAGACAGAATAAAAGAAAATGAAGAACATGCGCCATGTGATAGGCAACTGCAGTTGTAGCTTGTAGTGAATGAACCTTCCAAATGTGGCCATGTCTTCCTACTTTTGAATTATGCATTTTGATGACAATCTTTCCAAAGTGTACAATATTTTCTTACTTAGATAATAATGTGCCAATCATATAAGAACCATGTCTATTGACCGTGATTTTTTAATGAAAGCATGTACACTTCTACTGTGCTAGACACATTCTGTTCTTATCAGCAGGTGGGTACATTCATGAAGCTCTGTGGCTTTGCACATTGATGGCTTTCCTGCCCCCACCATGGTCACTTCTCTTTTGGAAACATCTTTTCCTTTCTAATCTGCTGATTTCTTAACTGATGGACAAACTCTCCAAGAGAAAGCAGATTCTAGAATCATACACTTGCCCGTCAGTTCTTGGATAAGCCTCAGTTCCAACTTCTTCATTTTTCCTGTGAAGAAATGGCACCCCACAAGGCAGAGAGCTGACTTCACTTCTTTCTGTGAAGTGAAGTGTGTGCACCTTCCACTTTATCTTATCCCCATCTCGCTAGGAGGCTGATTGCCATTTGTGCTTAATATTGTTGTATGAATTTCTAGTCTAATTAGCAGTTAATATATTTTAAGACTATACACTTCATATGAAACTCAGCATTTAAAATGACTTTAATGGCAACTTGAGAATTTTTGTGGTTTTTAAATGAGGACATAATGAGAGAGGAAACGGCAAATCCAAGAAGTGTAAAAAGAAATATTTATAAATAATCCAGCGAGGGCATGCTACAGACAGGGTAGGAAATCCAAATTTAATTAGAAGTTTTTAAAGAACATTTCAGTCAGCTTTTCATATGTTTAATTTGCCTCTTGTTAGTCGTGCATTTAAATGAACTGTATTATTTTTTAAGGAATTGAAACATTTGGGAAAAATGTGGTTGTAGCAGGAAGATCCAAGAACGTGGGCATGCCAGTCGCCATGCTGCTGCACACGGATGGAGAGCACGAGCGCCCTGGAGGTGAGTGACTTGTGGGGCTTCCAGGTCCGAGGGTCCCCCTATGTCAAGTAAAGACTCCTGATGGTGTGACTCTGCACACTTGTGGGTTCATGCAGCTCATCTCATGGTGTGAAAACCTTGAAATGCAAAAGGGAATTGCTGATATATTAGTTCTTTCCTACTGCTGTGATAAGACACCACTGTAGCCATAAGTTTCTCTGGTCCCACCCCACCCTGCTTTCCTGTGTTTCTCCAGTCCTGCCTGGCTTGTGGTCTTGCAGCCGCTTTTAAAATAATTACTCAGAGGCTTAATATTGATTGCAAATTATGTGACCTATTGGCTCAGGCTTCTTATTAGCTAGCTCTTATAACTTAACCCATAACTATTAATCTATGTATCGCCACGTGTTCCATGGCTTTACCTGTGTCCCATTACATGTTGCTCCTTGGACTGCTGTTCGGCGTCTCCCCTTACTCTCCTTTCTCCTCTCACTGTCTCTCTTGGATTTTCCCACCTGGCTCCATCCTGCCCTGCCATAGGCCAATGCAGCTTTATTTAATAGCCAATGAGAGTAACACATATTCACAGCATACAGAAAGACATCCCACAACACACTTTGACCTAAGCAACTTGTTGAAGAGCTTATTTGGGGTTTACATTTTCAGAGTTCATGATGATGGGATGGAGGTAGCAGGTGACGAGAGCAGCAGCTGAGAGCTGTGTCTCTACCAGGAAGCAGGAGGTTGAAACACAGTGGGAATGGCAGGATGCTTCTGAAACCTCAAAGCCCAGTGACACTCATCTTCCGACAGGGCCGCACCTCCTGATCATTCCTAACACTTCCACCAGCTGGCAACCAAGTATTCAAATGTACTAGCCCATCAGGGCTAGTCTTATTCAAACCCCTACTGCTGAAAATATGTGACCCTTTTGGTCCTTTTCTTTTGCTTTCTTTCTTCCTTTTTTGCTTATAGCTGTAAACACTTTTTTAAAACTCAATAACAGTACAGACATTAAGAAAGGATAAAAGTCACTAGACACATAAAAATCACTACTTCAGAAAATTCTCAAAACCATTAGAAGTTGAATGTTGAATTGTAAAATGGTTTAGTACACCACAAGTCAGCTGGTTAGTTCCCTTAATAGGAATGAAACCTGGGGCTTAGGGCTCATAGCTGGTTGTCTGGGTTAGACAACTCTGTGTTGCTCAGCAGTAAGAGTGACACATCACCGCGGAAGCCCAGTGAGATGTGAGGGTGTTTGAGAACACGTAACACATTTTCCAGGTGCCTGTCAGCTCACCACCCTCCTAGGAGCTTGGGGTTTTCAACTGTCTCATAGCTGGGTGTTGAGCAGATCCACACGGAGGGCTGGTGACAGGGTAGGAAGGATGTTTGGCAAAGGACAAGGGGTATGAGGTTCACGGCTGTCTGAGCCAGTGCTGTGGCAGGGGACAGAAAGGTGCTCAGACCAAGTTCACGGTTTCGGGAGAAGCAGCGGTTAGTTTGCGTATGTACCACTGATGTTCACCGGGACCTTTACTGATCATCCTTCCGAATTCCTGCATTTTGCCCTATCTTCTATACAGTGAGCACTTCACTGACTCCTTTAACTACAAAAGACGGGCAAACTTTTGTTAAATGCCAACATGTGCACACACTGCCATACATAGGCTTACAGAGATTTCTAAAAAAATATTATTAACCACGTTGAATCCCAGTTCCTGAGATCAGTTCTGGTTTTTTTTTTTTTGTTTGTTTGTTTTTTGTTTGTTTTTTCTCAAGTCTTTTTTTTTTTAAGGGTCTTTACTATGATAATACATATGAAAGGATTTTTTTAAAACTCAGAATCCTTTGGACTTATTTAAGGCAATGGCCAGACATGGTGGCACACATCTTTAGTCCTATCTCTCAGGAAGCAGAGGCAGGCAGATCCCTGTGAGTTCAAGGTCAGCTTGGTCTACATAATGAGTTGTAGGCCAGGCAGAGCTCCTTAGTGAAACACTATCTCAAAACAAACAAACAAACAAAAAAGTAATGAATGATGAGGATGGGCATGAGGCTTTGGAATTTTATTTTCTGTTCTAAGAATCTATTGTAGGAAATCCATGTACTTGGATCGTAGTAAGTCTGGCTTGATGGTGACTCGAGGCAGTTGTCGGAGCACCCATCTTCCCGCCTCACTTCCCTGCCAGCTTACTCTACACCATCGTCAACGGTTGCAGAATACTGGTTCACCCTGGCCTTTGTATAGTACTTCTATGTTAAGCCAGGTAAAACCAGCAGACATTTTACAAGAATGTACTGTTTTTCATGGGAAACTTTGATGAAGAGACAAGCAAGTTTTTCTTTGTTTTCATCCTTTAGTTTTCTTGTCTCGTCAGTAACATTCTGAGCCCCATGTTTAGATAATCACTTCCTCATAAACTGTCTAACCAATTTTCAGTATTTCTGGTGCATAGAATTCATTACTATTCCCATGTTACAGATCAAGCTTGTAAGGCTTTTGTGGGCTTTGAGGAAGTGTAAGTCCCAGGACTGGGAGCCAGGGATGAGCATCTGCCGTGGTTAGGAGCACTGATCAGGGTAAAGACTCGTTGCTGATCCTATGACCTCCAACAGCCGATTATCCATTGAAGATTTTTACTTTTACTTTTATTGTCAATAAGAAATGCGTAGCATTAATATCTCTCTTACTCAGTTATTGTGAAAATTAAATGAAATGGAAGTTTTAATAAAGCATCAGTTACAATGTGTTTGCGGGGGTTACTGCCTAACACACAGTAGGTTGAGTTACTACATGTAGCCATGACAACTGCTGTTGTTAAACATTTTTAAGTCAATGACCTGTAACACACCACTTACATGTGTATAGGAAAATGCTCTGATGTTAGTGATGATCTCTCCCTTGACTTTAATTTGAAACTTAGTTTCTTTTCCTGTTGAGCTTTATTTTTGCTTTTTAAAATAATATTTAGTTTTTTTGTAAGAATTTGAATAAACTCAGCTTATGAAGGCTTACAAACCCATGATTAGATATGTGTTACCATAAAACTCCAACACTACTTGACAACATGCTTTTTTCTTATAGGCTGCAGTATGTTACATGCTATCTTCTTGTCATATTTCAATTATGAATTATTTATAAACTACCTTAGAAAATCTATCCACCTTTAATTCAGTTTTAAACTATGCAACAAATATTGCCTTACTAGCATATGTAGTTATTTACAGATATATACCTATTAGTAAAATATCAAAATAAACACAAATTGATGGCGGTAATGAATTTTGAGGAGAGAAACTTAGGGGATTAAAACTGATTACTTTAAAAACATTTCATATTTTGTTCAATAAAATTTCTCCCCTTAATGAATACTAAAAATGGAATACATGTAGAATTGGTTATAATGTTGCTTACAGACCAGGTGGTTAAATTTACCTTTATTCTAGTGGTACTTTACTTCCGTTATAATTACTGTATCTAAAAGGTAACAAATTATACTAAAAATGATATTGAAGGTTTGCCACATGGGTGGCGTTTAATTACATACACAATAGGATCATGGTGACATATATTATTAATATAATGAACTGTAGCAAGCAGCTTCCTGAATATTTGGAGTCTGTGGGAAAGCTAGAGCTTGGATGTCTTTGCCTGGCAGAGCAGTAATTACATGCATTGTTGGCTAATGGAGATAATGAAGGCGGATTAGCTGCAAATTCACATCTAGAGACCTTGGTCTAATGACACAATGTTGAGCATGTAGCTCACACTGTGTATTGTTTTACCAGCGGAGACACAGAGGCATAATAATTCATTTTTAACCTCAAAGAAAAAAATAATTTCCCTAAAAGGAAAAGACAGCCATACTGTCATTTAGTTTAATATATGTCTGTTTCTGCCTTGATAAGTTTTGTCATTAAGAGCACAAAGCTTGGATATTTGTAAGAAAAATCTTTCAGTTTACTCAGGACTTGAAACATTCAAGAATGAGAATGAATGTAAATCTCTAAGGGCGAAGGCTGCGCCACTGCCCACCTCAGCATTGGACAGAAGCGGGGATGGGACCACAGAGTCTCTGCAGGAGCTTGGGGAGGAGGTGAGCCACCTTAGAGCTCCCAGCTGGAGAGACTGATTCTCTCCTCCTTGACAGGCTTGGTGGAAGTGAGTGATGAAGGGGACATGGCGTGAAAGGACAGGAATTTGTAAACGTTCAGTGAAAAGCAAACATTCTGCTACTTAGGGCAGCCCAGGCTTGGGTGAAGTGACATTACAAGATACTGGTAGAAAGTTGCTTCTCGTGAAACTTAGCAATTCCCATGACGTTGAAGGACCATTGTGAACATCATGAGGTTATAGGGTATTCTTTTTATTTTTTTTTCAAATTTAACTTTTTATTGATTCTTTGTGGATTTTGCATCATGCATCTCGATCCCACTCATCTCCCTGTCCCTTCTCATCTACCCTCTACCCTTGCAAACACCTTCCCTACCCCAGGATAAAACAAAATAATTTAAAGGAAAAGAGAAAAAAAAAGAAAAGAAAAATCTCGTTGTGGAAGTTGTAGTATGAGACAGTGAATCACATAGTCCTTTAGTCCATATATTGTTATTTGCAAGTGTTCATTGCATTTGAGGTCTTTGGTTTTTGCTACATCATCAGTACTGGATTCTGACTGGGGCTCCTCTTGGATATCCTGTTGCTGTCCTGTGTCAAGGAGATCCTGTAACTTTGGGTCTGCAGGACCAGCTCCTTCTTGTGGAGAGCCATCCCTGAGGTCACTGGAGGGAGAAAGCTGGCCCTGCCTCTCACCAGCTGCGGAACTAGGCAGAGTGGTCTCTATACCTTGACTAGGCAACACAATAGAGCTGGTCTTGGTGGTTTAGGTGTGGGCAAGCCAATCCCAAGGACATGAGAGCAGGAGAATGGCCTCGCCCCTTGCTGCTTATACATAGGGTGAGCTAGCCAGGGTAGTACTGGAGAGCTCCTCCTGGTGTTGCGAATGAAGGAGAGGTGGCAGGCTGACTAATCCAGCAACAACCCAGACCCAGAACCAGAGCTATGAGTTGGTGCATCCAGTCATCCACCCCTCTAGGGTATTCTTGTGACTTCTTTATATGTAGCAACAGAAGATACTTCTCTTTCTCTGAGAATGAAAACTGAATACCACTGGCTTTTTAACACAGTGGCTTTTCCCCCCTAGCTTTCCCATAAGGAAGGAAGCCTGGGGAAAACCCTTTAATATCTTTAAAAACATGTTTCCCATCATGATGATAGCAGAGCGCCCCCCCCCATCAAGGAATTATAACTATTAATTATCACTAGTAGAATTTAGAATCCAATGTTATTTGTCATTCATTTAGAGAAAGTTCCTCCTGCATACTTTTATTCTCAAGCAGTACTTCTCATCAGAAATGACCAATGAAGTGGCCATGGCATGGGTTACAGGCTCTTTAAAGGATTTGGTAGCATTACTATGAGTGAAGAAGACTTGGTCTCTCTCCTCTGAAGCCAGTGCTCTTCATCTTCAGATTCATCTTTGGAAGGTGTGTTTTCTCCAAGCACTGGCCACATGGCATCCAACATTTACAGTCTGCCTGACCTGCTACTGTGCTTCAATATCTTTCTTTGAAATGTTCTTTCCTTGTTTGTTTGTTTTGTTTTTTTGTTTTTTTCAAGACAGGGTTTCTGTGCAGCCCTAGCTGTCTAGGAACTCACTCTGTAGACCAGGCTGGCCTTGAACTTAGAAATCCACCTGCCTCTGCCCCCGAGTGCTGGGATTAAAGGCAAGCACCACCACTGCCCAGCTTAAGTGGAAATCCACATGAGTTTTTATTAGCCCACTGTCTTAGTTAGGGTTACTATCCCTGTGATGATAAGTTGTGGAGAAAAAGGGTTTATTTGGTTTACTCTTCTACATTGTAGGAATCAATGAATCAATCAGTCATTGAAGGAATCTAGAACATGAACTCAAACAGGGCAGGAACCTGGAGGCAGGAGCTGATGCAGAGGTCACGGAGGGGTGCTACTCACTGGCTTGCTCATCATGGCTTCCTCAACCTGCCGCCTTTTAGAGCCCAGGACCACCAGCCCAGGGATGGCACCACCCAAAATGGGCTGGGCTCTCCCCCATCAGTCACTAATTAGGAAAATGCCATACAGGCTTGCCTACAGCTCAGTCTCAACTGAGGTTCCCTCCTTTCAGATAACTCTTGCTTGTGTCAAGTTGACACAGAACAAGCCAGCATATTCAGTGCTCTTTCACTGTGAGGACTGACTCCAGTTTTCAAAGCACATATTTTTGCCAGGCTGGGAGCATTATATCCCACCTCCAGGGGGCAGTAACCAGAAGTAGATGCTTGAGGCAACGCAATGTGATGTGAGTGGCATGAGTGAGTAAACCCTGCCCAGGAGCAGGTGGGGCCAAGCTCCCTTAGGTTTCAAAGAGCCAACTAGAAACGCCTAGGAAGGCAGGAGCTATGCAAAGCCTCACACAATAGGATCGAACTCTTAGCTCTATTGGCCCAGAGTAGAGTAGGGAATACATAGCCTCTGTTGAGAAACCACATCCAAACTGGGCAGAGGGGATGGCCATGGCCAACCTGGGCAGAGAGGATGGCAGATCACTTGTTTCTGCAAGTATCAAATTCTGTGATGCTCTGTGTTGATCTGGTTTTACTAATTTAGAATTTTGAGTGTGTGTTGTTGATGTGTTAGGAAAAAAGCTAATTGTAGCATGAACTGTTAGAAGGTCTGATTAGTAAAAACAAACCCAGAGCCAGGTATTAGGGTGAACGTTGAAAGATCAGAGAAACAGAACATGCCACAGCTAACCTGACCTTGCCAACTCCTCAGCTGATCTCGTTTCCTCAAACTGGAAGCCTCTGAGTCCTCATCCGAATGGATCTCAGCAGAATTGCTGCTAAAAGCTAAAAGCTTAACAAAGGCTCTAGTTCCTGGTCCTCACACCTTAAATACCTTTCTGCTTCCTGCCATCACTTCCTGGGATTAAAGGCATGTGTCACCATGCCTGGCTGTTCCAGTGTGGCTTTGAACTCACAGAGATCCAAATGGATCTCTGCCTCCAGAATGCTAGGATTAAAGGTGTGTGTGCCATCATTTTCTGGCCTCTATGTCTGTCTAGTGGCTGTTCTGTTCTCTGACCCCAGGGTAAGTTTATTAGGGTGCACGATATATTGGGGAACATAATATCACCACAGCAAATGGTTATTCTTGTCTTACTTTCTCAGTTGAATAATTGTAGTGTTTCACTGTCAATGTTATTTAACTTAAGCTAGCTAGTATCTTGAAAGCATTTACTTGGGAAATAGTCGTTCTTATTGGACACCTGGGATTGTTCCACAGTGGGAAGTAACATTAAACCTATTTAAATTATAAAGCAAGGCTGGCGGGTTAGCTCAGGGGTAAGTCACTTGCTGCGAGTCAACAACCCGAGTTTGATTCCCTAGGACCCACGTAGGGGAAGATGAAAGCTGACTTCTGAAAGTTGTTCTCTGACCGCCACATACATGCCTTGGGCCATGCAAGCCCTGCCTGCCGTACCACACAAAATAAATAAATGTAAATGTTAAGATTTCAAAAAAATTAAGTTACAAAGCAAAATTTAAAAAAAAAACAAAACAACTTCTATCCTCTTTGACTTTCTCTTCTAGTCCTGACCTCAGAATACCACATATCAACTCTGTTGTCAGCACAAAGCATCCTGTCTCTAATCTCTGTACACCTGTCCAAGTGGGCACTAAAGAAGCTTCACCCTACCTTCTTAGCCACATCACCTGTCACTTCCTTCCCATCTGATACTGAGTCTTCACAGTCTGCATACCATTCCCAAAGCACCATCCCTCCTGCTCCTGGGAGTGCTATGTCCTGAGACCCTTTGCTGGTTCCCTCCTTTCCTTTCCCACTTCCCAGCCATTGCTTCTTGTTTCCCGGATCCCAGTCCTTACCCTTCCCCTTCCTCTCCCCCTCCTCCCTCATTTCAAGAAGAAGTAAATATGACCTTCTTTTAGGGGTGAGGCAGTTTGAGATGAAGCCTCCTTGCATAGCCTGGCTGGTCTAGAACTGTATTCATAACTTAAATTGGCTTCAGACCTTGCAACAGTTGTCCTGGCTCAGGCTTTCAAGTTCGGGGATTACAGGCATGTGTCATATGCCCAGCCAAATGCCAACTTCCTAATGACAATATTTTAGACTTTTGTATTTGTAAAATTTAGCAGAAGGACTCACAGATAATAATAGAATAACTCATTGAACCAGTAAATCTGTTAGATATTTTTATGTGCTAACCACTAGGCAAACATTGCACAAAATAAGGCAACAGATGGGAATTTAAAATAGGAATGTATCATTTATTGAAAGGAAACTTTTTTATGGAAGAAAGGAAGAGGGAGAGATGTAACTAGATGCTCCCCTACAGATCAATATTTTTTCATATTTAAAATTATAAGCCTTTGTTTAAAAGGACGATTGAAACCCCCACTGCCCCCAGAGTCACCTTGTATTCAGTAGGGGAGAGTGGACCTCATCAATATCAGGAGGGAAGAGGAGACCTCAGGACTCTGTGTAAAGGAGGGGAAGTTGACGCTGATGTCATTCACTGAAAGAAGCCCCCGTTTCTACAGTGAAACATCATGGTTCTGTCTATTCAGACTCTCTTCTTACGGGACTCAGTACTTTATTGGTAAATGTGTGAAATGCAACAGTGAATAAACCAGACAGGACTCTGCCCTCCCAAGACTACAGAGAAGTAGAAAAGATCATCATTAACCACAGGAAATAAATGATTATAATTATAACTATGCAAAATGCACCAAAGGAGAAGTCAAACTTTATGGGAAAAGCTTGGTGTAGGATAGAATGAATAATTTCTAGATATATTATACATGAATGCTATAACCTCCAATTATTATTACAATGAAGCTTTTCAAATCCTGTGTGTATAGTGTATATGAGTATCTGTGTCCCCATCTCCATCCTCCCTGCAACTCTCTCTGTTTGTGTATGTGTGTTTGGAGACCAGAGGTCAACATCAGGAGTCTTCTCTTTGGGTTATCTTTTGGGAAGTCATCTCTCACTGAAACTAGAGCTCACTGATTGGCTAGACTGGCTGGTCAGTGAGCTGCAGGGATCCACCCGTCTCTGCCCCTCAAACCCCAAGTAGGATTACAGGTGTGTGTTATCATGCTTGGCTGTTGCATGAGTGTTGGGGGCTAAACTCGGGTCCTCATCCTTACATGACAGGCACTTTACTGACTGATCATTTCCTCAACCTAAGATCATGTTTAATATTTACCTACTGAGACTATATTTAAAGTAAGGTTTCCATCTTCATAGACCCATGGCAATATATTAGACATAATAGAAAGAGAAATGGTGAGGTGAAAGGAAAAAGGAGGACTGGAACTAAAAATGGAGCCAAAGATAAGACTTCTACTAAAATAAGGGCATCATTAAATCTTCATGAGTGTATTCCCACTGTTAAGCAAGCTACTTTTTATTTACTGGAGCTGAATGTATATTTGCTGAAGTTACTTCATTGAATCTAAATCCTTATGGCTGAGTCATTAGTTTCTTATTTAGGAGAACTTGTTAGCAGGATAAAAAGGAATAGTAAACCCAAACAAGTATCTGTAAGATTAAAAATAAACTCATACTCTGGAAAAAATAAAATATTTTTCTAATCCTAGGACACATAATTTCTCTTGAGGGTTCTTATAAATAGAAAACTATATAGTGGATTCAGTGATATGTATGACATGCTTTTCAAGTTAAGACAATGCCTACATTTAATAGGACTATTTATCTAACCATTTAAGTGCAGATTAAAGCTACCACTCATGTACATGGCTTTTAATTCTTGTTAGACATTTCTGCTCACTCTGTTTCTAGGCCATTCTGCCTCAACTTCTCAAGCAGCATTCTCAATCCCATCTGGATTCTAGCATCATCAAGTTGCCTTTCCAAATATGGTTTCCCAATTCCAGCTGTCAACAAAAGGAGATCGAGGAGCCAGCAAAAAACATTATATTTTTAGAAACAATGAAGGAATATTTATGGTTGGGCTTGGGAGTGACTTCTCAAAACACAGAATTAGATTCATACTTAACATCTTTATCCATATCCATTCCCTAGGTCAGTGGTTCTCAACCTTCCTGATGCTGTGACCCTTTAATACTGTATACCTCATGTTGTGGTGATTTCCAGCTATAAAATTACTTTTGTTGCTACTTCATTACTATAATTTTGCTGCTGTTATCAATCATAATGTAAATATTTGATATGCAGGATATCTGCTATACAGCCTCTGTGAAAGGGTCATTTGACCTTCTGTGTACTGGCTAGTTTTGTGTGTCAGCTTGACACAAGGTAGTCATCAGAGAGGAAGGAGACTTAGTTGAGGAAAGGCCTCCATGAGGTCCAGCTGTAAGGCCTTTCCTCCATTAGTGATCAATGTGGGAGGGCCCAGCCTGTGATGGGTGGATGCCATCCCTGGGCTGGTGGTCCTGGGCTCTATAAGAAAGCAGGCTGAGAAAGCCAGGTAAAGCAAGCCAATAAGCAGCACCCCTCCATGGCCTCTGTATTAGATCCTGCCTCTAGAATCCTGCCCTGTTTGAGTTCCTGTTCTGAAGTCCTTCAGTGGTGAACAATAATGTGGAAGAGTAAGCCAAATGAACCCTTTCCTTGACAACTTGCTTTTTGGTCATGGTATTTTGTCATAGCAATAGAAACCCTCACCAAGACACCGTGAAAGGGGCCACAACCCACAGGTTAAGAACCACTGCCCTAGGAGATTCTCTGTAGCCCCATGATTCAAAAATATCAACTGTACTATAGACTTTTGCATTCACTCAACAGTTTCATAGGCATGGCTCAGTAAACACGTAATTTATGAACCCTTATTTCCGATTTTATTCCAATTGTCCTACCCATAGCTTGGATCCTAAGTGTTTCCTAAGGATACATGTGGTAAAAATTTACTCCCTGGGCAGAATTGGGGGTACTGGAGAGTAAATAGAGCTTTTCAAAGGTGGAACTTAGTGGGAAGCCTTGGGGTTGTTGGTTGCATATTCTTGAGAATTGTGGTTTCTTAGTCTCTTTATATTCTTTTGCTTCTGGCTACAAGTTAAATGGATGGTCCTGTGCTAGCTCAGCTCCTACCACATGGCCAAGGCAAGGAGGCCATCTGATCATGTCCTAAAATTTCTAAACTTAGGAGCCCAAACATTTTCTCTCAAGTGTATGTTATAGTAATGAATGCACCATCTTAGTAAGTGGTACCATGAGTTCACCAGAAGCTCAGTCTATCCTAGATTTCTTTCTTACCTACAGCAGGTTTAATCCACCAGCACAGTGTGTAAAAATATCCTTATGGTACTCACTGTCTCAACTAATACATTCTAGTAAGACAACTGTTACTTCTCACTGGAAATATTATAATGTCTATGAACTGATTTCTCTTCATTTCACATAATCTCATCTTCTCCACACGATGACAACTAAGATGTATAGTTGTTCAGAAAGTTGGGTGCCAGGAACATTACCAAGGTGCTCTTCAGCAGGAGTCAGAAGTCTGAACACTTTTGCTTTTAACTCCTTTGGTTCATGTTTCTTTTGCTAACATCATAAGGGCTACCAAATAGCTTGCCAAGACTCTTGCCATGTTTTGGTTATCATCAAGGTCATAAACACTGGTCAGTCGAGTCTAAATATGACTTTGGTATCTGCTATGGGCATTTCTAGCCAAACTTACTTTAGAGTATCAAGTTAGCTTGATGTTACTAAAGAAGTAGTGATGTGATTATAATAATTTTTTAATGAAGATTGACGTTTAGATTTTAGTTCGCATCAAACTTCACAGATTGCTAGTGTATGTGTGTTCATGTGTGTACCTTTAGTACATTGTGATCAAGTATAATTACTTATAAATTATATAATTATCTGCTTTGGTATTCATGAAAACAATGCAACCCAAAATAATACCACTTAAAAGTGTTGTTTGAGTACATAAAATATATTATTTATTTTTTAGAATTTAATATGTTATAGTCATGTAATGTTATTTGTATTTTCTATATTCAGTCTGTCATGAACTGAAAGACTGGATTAAATTCAGTAACTACAGTGTATTTCTATTTATATCATTTGTGACTTCTGCTTTATGAATTGCATTTCTCTTTTACTTGTTACTTACACGTTTATGTTCACTTGGATTTATTTTGTTCATTATATCAATTTTATTTATAACTTGTATATTTATATTCATTTGAGTCATACCTTCTGTCCTCTTCCTTCTCTTTCCTTCTTTTTTCCTTCCCCTTTAAAATAATTTTTGATTTTTGTTTTGTTTTGTTTTTTGAGACAGGGTTTCTCAATGCAGTTTTGGTGCCTGTCCTGGATCTCGCTCTGTAGCCCAGGCTGGCCTTGAACTCACAGAGATCCACCTGGCTCTGCCTTCTGAGTGCTGGGATTAAAGGCGTGCACCACCACCACCACCACCACCACCACCACCACCACCACCACCACCGCTGGCGGGAGATGATTTTGGTATGTGTCCCAGGCTAGCCTTATAGCCTTTATGACCTTTGTTTGGAAATCCCTCCTCTGTGACCCAAGTGCTGGAATTACAGGCATAAAGCATCCCACTTACCTTTCCTCTTTTTTTTTTTAAAGACATGATCTCTTTACATAGCCCTGGCTGTCCTGGAACTCACTATGTGAGAGGCTGGCCTCCAACTCAGAGATCCTTCTGCCTGTTTCCCAAGTTGTGGGATTAAAGGCGTGGGCCACCACACCCAGACCAACTCTTTGCTTTCTAATGTGTACATCTTTGTCCTATTTATTATTGAATTGTTCCTTCCATTATCCTTTATAGGTGACTGAAAACTTTTATTTATTTTTATGGTAAATACATATGGTCAGAATTATCAATGTACTTCCTACTCTGTTTGCTTTTGTTTTACTTTAATTCTTTTCTGTCTATATTTTTTAATATTTAAGATTTGTATTATCTTAATAATTATATAGTAGATTTCATTCTCTATTTTTTGTATAGTATCTGTTAATGCTATAAAAGAATTGGTAGGAAAATGTTCTCATTCCATTTCTGATTTCAGTTTCTGTTTCTTACCTGATATTAATCAATAAAACTCATCTTTCAGAATATTTATATTTTGAAATATATGCCAGTGTTATTGGCTAATTAGCATATAAAACAACTTGTTGATTCCCATGATTATGTCTGAACAACCAGCAGACTTGGCCTTCCCTTCCCATTCAACCTTTGTGTGTTGCTTTGTACATAATCTAAGCAAATAACATTCGCATTTGTCAGTGTCTGAATCAGACTTTTGCTGCTATAGCAGAATACCACAGAGTGGTAATCTGTGAAGGACAGAGGTCATTTCTTTCCAGCTTTGAAGGGTGAGTGTGACCAGACGCTGCTGCTGCTGAAATCGTCTTTCAAAGGAATCCACTCCCACGGCAGCGTTAATCACGAGGCTCTCATGCATTAAATAAACACCACCAGTCCCACCTCTTAATACTGTTGCCATGGCAGTTAAATTTCAGTGTGACTTAGGAGAGGGTAGTCAAGCCATGGAAGTCTGTCAGTCCAATCTTCGCATGTTTTAAAAGTCTTATTTCTGTAATAAAACATGTCACATCTCTCCGGCTGTTCTTTGGGCATTTCTGCAAATGGGTTAGGTAAACTGAAGCACATGTCTTAGCAAAATCCTTTCATTTAGGAACAGTATTCTCTGAGGTCATGAATTTTCAAAATCGTTTGCAACTCTTAATCTTAATTTGACTGACTGGTTGGAAAATTCTTGCATCTCAATTTCTTTACATGAGTCTTTCTGGGAATTTCTCTAATTGGGGCCGGTGGGGGGGATTGAATATAATAATCTGAATTTTTGCCTGCTTGTTTACAGTGTTCTTTTATTAATCTTTAAGGTCCAGTGTAATTACTGAAATGTCTCTCAGTTTTGACCATTATAGGTTAATTTGGATGGATTCATGTCACTTCCCTTTGGGTTTTATTACTTTAAGCACCAATTAAAAATTATTATAATGTTTGTTCATAATGTTCAGTTTTCCATGACAATTTTTTGTTGCTTTTTGATATATTGGTAAATTATTCAAAATACATTTTGCTTTCATTTTTATCTAATCTTTTCTTATTCCTGCTACTTTGGAAAGATTTCTTTTAAAACTTTCATGTGGTAAAACTGACTGCATTTGGTTCATACTTCCCTTGATTTGGACAAATGTACAGAGTCATGGTGACTAGACTAGTCACCACTAGTCACCTAACAGTTTCATCACCTCCCCAAATTACCCAAGATTTGTCCTCTGTGGGGCTGTTTATTGATGCTGCACCAAGTCCTTGTTTATTACTCATCATTAAATGGACGGATTGTTGTAGGTCTGCTGTTTGCACGAACTTCTGCTGGGGTTAGGGTGGAGCTGCTGCCTGGCCTTCCGCTCCCCTTAGGTTCCCAGGGCCTCCTGTCGGGGGAACTCCTCTGTGTCCCTCCCCTCTGGGCTGCTTCTCGCCACCATGCTTGTCTCCTTCTCCTTCCCAGGACTCTGTTTATACCTTGAGGTGATGCAGCTCCTTACCTTCCTCATTGCTGTCCCACCCACTCAAGTTTTCATACAAAAGCTTCCTGCGCTGCTCCAATCCTCTTTGCCTTTCCCAAACATATTCCCCGCAATGATTTGCTTTGTCTTCTCACTTCTCCTTTTCTTCTTTTCCCAAATTGTTATATCCAGGCTTAGAAGCATTAATGGATACTCTGCTTATATTAGGAGCCGGTTCTTCACGTCCCCTCTTGAGAGAAATAATCTCTCACCTATTCTTCTGTAATACATTGTCCATTTTTGGAACATGTATCTTGTTGCTTTCTGTACTTATTTCCTTATCATTAATACTCCAGTGTACAATCCTAATACTAATGTATAACCAGCCAATACAAAATCGAAAAGAATGTCCATCCAAGGATAGACAGTTCTGACCCTCCCTTAGCCTTATTTGATTTTCCATGTATACAATTGAAAGGTAGACTTTTTAATTTGGGTTCATCTAGAATTTCTTTTTTTTTTATTTTCAAAGTGATTTAGCCATGTCAAAGCAACTTTTCTATTCATGGGCAGCAACAAAACCTCCCTTAGGTTTAGAACTTTTATAAACTTCTGGAAAGCACGGTCGCTGTTAATGGAGACTCTTCTTCATTGCAGGTGACGCAACAGTGACAATAGCTCACAGATACACTCCCAGAGAACAACTGAAGGTCCACACTCAGCTGGCAGATATTGTCATCGTGGCTGCAGGTAAGACCATCGTGACTGCTAGTTGATGGAATGACATGGTAGAGTCACTACTGCCCTAATTTCTGATGCGTTGAAAGAACGTACAGGAGGCAAACATAGGTAAACGTATGACTAACTTCTGTGGACTGAATTTCGTCTCTGTGTAGTCATCCTATTGGCCCACTGTGCCTATGTTAGCATCTGTCAGCCCCTATGGGAAACACCAATGACCTTTGCAGTGATGGATGAAGCACAGGTTTGCTTTGGCAAACGTGACTGAGTAACAGTTATAGAAACAGATCAGTGTCAGTTGTTGTTTTTTATTTTTCATTCTTTTGGGGGGGCCTGCCACCCAGCTCCCAGATAAATCACTCATGGAGGCTTATTCTTAACTATGAATGCCCAGCCTTAGCTTGGCTTAGTTTCTAGCCAGTTTTCCTTATCTTAAATTATGCCGTCTGCCTTTTGGCTCTGGGCTTTTCCCACTCTCTTACTTTCATAAATCTTACTCTTACTCCATGGCTTGCTGGTTGTATAGCTGGGTGGCTGGACCCTGATGTTCTCCCCTTCTCTCTTGTTCCTCCTCTCTCCCAGTTTTCTCCTGTATATTCTCTCTGTCTGCCAACCCTGACTATCCTTTCTCCCATCTTGCTATTGGCCGTTCAGTTCTTTATTAGACCATCAGGTGTTTTACACAGGCACAGTATCACAGCTTCACAGAGTTAAAACAAAGGCAACACAAACAAAAGTAACGTAACTTAAAATATTCTACTGCAGCTGGTCATGTCTTATAGTTTCAGGAAAAAAGAAACTGAATTTGATCTTGAAAATTGTGTTGGTGAAAATAGAATGTCTAAGTGAGAAAGAGACATACAACCACCCTGTGACTCTGACTACACCCACGCTTGAGGCGTAGGCTTTGGAGTCTTGACTTTAAAGGACTAGACTCAATGTGGGCATCTGGTGGGAGAATGAGGTCATTTTCAGGAAGTGTGGTATGTGAAATTCAGTGCAACAAATCGAGCGTGTCTGGTTTGTATGAAAGAAGATATATAAAGAAGATTTAAAAAATGTGTTTTGTAAAGAATAAGGAAAAAGAAGAGTCAAACTCAATTTTATTATAAACAGAACCCCTTAAACCCACCAGTTCTTGGTGAGCTCCCTGTCAGTGTAGTTATCAGGAGGAATTTTTTAAAGTGTTCTAGAGAAATATTTGCTAATTTTAGGAATTAACTCTTGCCATATTCTGAACAACATAAGTATTTCATACTTTTTTTTATTTATGTTGTTAAAATATTTGAACAGATCTTCCAGAATGTCCATGCACTGAGTACAGTGTTATAAGTTATGCTCACTGAATATCAGTATTTCTTTTAGTTTTGAGATTAAGTTATTCTGTATTTTAATAAAAAAGAAAAGTATGTGAAATATAGTGAATATGTATATGTTTAGTATAACATGTTTAAATTTATTAGTTTTAATCAATAGAGTAAATAAGGTAACCTGAATGATATTTTAGATCCTAGAAATGGCTAGAGTACAGAGTTTATATGTATGATTAATTTATTTAGAAATACTGAGAGTTGACTGCATGTCTCTGATGTTAGCAGACATGAATAGTTTCAGATAGCAAAGGGAGGATTGAATTTGTTCACCCAATAATTATTGGACTGTTGTGCAGCAGGAGATGTTTCAAATTGTAAGGATACAATAGTTAATAAAATGACAAAGCCTGCCCATTTTAGAGCTTATATTTTTGTGGGAAACAGCAAAAACAAAACAAACAAACAAAAAACCCAAAACAAAACAAAAAAAAACACAATCAATTTAAAACAATATCAGGTTAAGATAAGGGCTATAGAAAGAATATGAATGAGACAGCATTTTAGATATTGATCTGTAGCTGGAGTTTTTTCCTGGTCTGCAGCTGCTCAGACCCAAGTAAACACACAGAGACTTATATTAATTAAAACTGCTCAGCTATTAGCTCAGGCCTACCACTGACTAGCTCTTACATTTAAACTCAGCCCATTTCTGGTAATTTATATGTTTCCACATATTCCGTGGCTTTACCTGTGTGCTGTTACATGTTGCTTCCTGGATGGCAGGCTGGCATTTCCTGACTCAGCCTTCCACTTCCCAGAATTCTCCTCTCTGCTTATCCTGCCTGTACTTTCTGCCTGGCTACTGGCCAATCAGCATTTTATCAACCAGTTAGAGCAACACATATTCACAGCATACAGAACATCCCACAGCATTGGTCACTGAAAAATAATTTTCAAGAAATAGCCATTGAGTAAAGTCTCCTTCCTAGTCATTCATCTGCCCACTGGGTCCACTGTACCTTGTCCTACTTTGTTCCAAGGAGGTTGATGAATGTGGTCAGCCTGACCTGTATATTTTGGCCACTGGCTTCTGCCAAGGTTTAGCACTGCAGGAAATTTGAAGGGAAGGAAAAGAAAGCTGAGGGTAGGCTATTTCTTCTCTCCTCTATCTCCCTTCTGCTTCTCTCTCCTGTGTCTATGGCTTATGCTGGTAATCCTCTGCTCACAGCTTGTGCTGTCACTGGGCTGTAGTAGTGGCCCATCCTCCACCTGTCTTTCAGGAACGGAATGCCCATGCTTTCTCCAGTCTCTAGCACCCCAGGCCCTCAACAGCTCCAAACAGCTCTGTAAAACTTTCTTTATCATATGATGGTCTGAGGTGGTTTCTGTGACCTGTGTAAAGTGGAAGAAATGTTTAAGGAAGCATCTTTGAGAAGAACATTTCAAGCAGTAAGAAAAGAAATAGGAAGTCCTTACAGAGGGATGTATGTGGTATGGTCCAAAATGGATATCCTGGGGTACATTATGTACATAATGTACATTAATACATTATGAAGGATAGTATAAGAAATACTGTGGGGAAGGTAACCAAGGTGACCTCATTTGAGATCTTAAAGCTATGGTCTTTGGTATGAGCCAAGGATGGAGAAGAGGGCAGGAGATAAGCTCAGGCTTCTGAAGCCTCAATAGACTGTCAAGAACGGTTCCTAGAGAGCCAAGCAGAAACGGAGAAAGGTTATTATGATTTCATTTACTGGGCCCAGTGTTTTCCAATTTTGGACCTTACTTGGCATGTAGTATTTATTTCTTCTTTGTAGTCAATTGTTGTATCCCTTGCTATATCCAAAGCTTGAATGATAGATAACCTTTACCACTTTTCTGTTTAATTATATGCTACTGGTAGTTTCTAGACATTAAACTTCACAAGTATTTAGAAAATATGAAGAGACTGTAAAAGCTCCAAGTGGAAATAAGTTTGATGGAAAGAATAGTGGCAGTTTAAATTAGTTTCAACTAAACTTAATTAAACTTCGTATTCTTATGTAGGCATTTTTTTTCTTCTGAATATGGTAACTCAAGGGGCAATGGTTTGTTCCTTTTAGAATGAAAATGGAAGCACCCTTGTCCAGGAGTCATTAGTAAGCTGCTATACTTAATTACGCCTCAGAGGTTAGATTCAGGTGTAAAGCTTTGAATAAGATTGATAGAAGGAAGGTGTATTTAGAGATGCAATGGAGTTTTTCAGAGCACAGACCAACAACTAGTGAGACACAATGCATTCCTGGGAGACAAATAGCGTGTTGGAGTCCTAGAAACATTTGTATCCACAGGTAAGACTCAGAATGTGATGAGCAGAGATTCTGAGTGCTCGCCTTTCCCACTTAACTTTAGACAGGACCAACTTTATAAGTGGTGTTTTTAAAGTTAATGACTTATAAATAGTGAACCATGTTCCTCAAAGTTTGCATTTATCAATTATAATACTGAATGGATATTTTCCTCTAGTGGGAGAAACATTTCTCAGCATGTATTTGTGCTCATGTTCTGTCTTGTCATCATGACAAATGGCAAATCCTCTTGTGAGATCCACTGACAGTCTCTTGTGACTGAATCAAATCTTACGTGGTCACAAGTCATGATGCCCATCCTCAAGTTTCTCCCATGGGTTCTTTTTTTTTCTTTTCTTATTAAGAATTTTTTTTATTCATTTTACATACCAACCACAGATCCCTGCCAACCCCCCCACCCCC